>JBBYHQ010220551.1:0-15422 GCA_038382645.1 Spergularia azorica
ATTTATCACCGGGTCTGGACCCGACCCATATCCATTGGGTCTCCAAAAAGTGGACCCAGATCCGACCCAAGTGGGTCTGGTCCGCCGGGTCTGGGTCGGGTCCTGGGTCCATTGCCATCCCTAGTCTCGGTGAACTAGCTGTTAGACAATCTTCCCCGTGCTTCAACCTGGGTTTTATGAGAATTGCTCCTTGTAATTCTTCTTTGTTCCAAATTTGCTTTGCGTTTTATTAGATTAGCAGTAGACCGTATTGTGTTTGCCTCTCTTTTCAGTTCACCCATTCAACCCATGTATATATATGCCTCATTTCTAGCAGCTTTCTAAATTGCTTCATATTCATGTATCTGTTTGGTTCAAACGTTTGAAAGCTTGGTGTCCATGCAGGAAAATAGGAGTGCCGAAATCGAGCCTTGTCATAAAAGTCATAAAAGTCATAAAAGCCTGGGTGGTCAATCTGTTGGTGAGTGGTTTGTTACTTTTTTGGGTGACTTCTTACCCAATTTCTGATAATTTAACGCCTGATACGCTTATTTACATTCTTGGCAATATCGTTGACGTTACAAAGATTTATGGACTTCGCAATTCTAGAAATGCACACCAAGCGCCAATGTTTATAATACTCAACTTAGTTTCCAGCCTTTAAATCGGGTTACATTTTTCATTTGTTTGGTAATTTTTTTATATTGTTGGAAAATGGATTTATACAAGTATAAAGGAATAGTGTATATAACTACTCCGTATGAGTTACCAGGTGGCAGTGGTGTGGTATAAAATGATATATATGTAGGAGTATTATCCATGTCATTGTTTGGTTAGAATATTGAATGTTTTATAGTCACTGAGGAAAATCTTTAGAGTGACCCCATGTTCAGATATGTGCTATTAAAGATATGATTGTCGCTTCCACTCTTAGTTAAGTTGATCAAAGTTGGTAGGTTGATGTTCGCTCTCTCGTGCTACAGATTCATCTACTTTACACTGCCTGCTGTATATTTCAGATTGCGGAAGATGCTGATAGAGTAAACCAAAAGCGATGTACCCTGAGAGGAGCTGATAAAGGTCTTGGGAGAGCTCAGAAATAGCATTATGTTTTGTGGGTATAAAAGACACATTATTCATGTAGAGACCGTGTTCCCTAATTGTTAAATGTAGATTGCCACAGTTTCATCTGGCTATTAGAAAACTCTGATAGATGAGCTTTGGTAGCGAAACCATTCTCACATTTTCGCAAACATGAAGAGCTAAGCTCTATTCTCACATTTTAGGCCCATTATTTCTTTTTCCACGATTCTTAATCGCGACTTCCGCTAGCAAATGTTGCTTCTAATGACCAGTTGACCACCTTAGAATTGGAACGAGAAAATTGTCTCGTTGTGTAGGATTTGATAAGATTGAGGAGAAATGACGGAGGACTCTAGAACTCGCAGAGAATAATCAACTATTCTTATGTTCATTGGGAAAATGGTAAAATCATGAAAACCTATATGGTGTAAATAGCGATGTGGTTTTTTGTCAATAAGTCGAATTCTATACTCCCTCGTACCCAAAGAGATTTTCTTGTTTCTTTTTGCAGTTTTGAGTTGCCATGTTGCGAGTTATATTTAGACCAAATGAATCGTTCACTTGCTGTAAAAATTAGTAAGTATTTCATTCTGCATTGCAGTCAACCAACTCTACTTGATTTCAAGGTAAACGGCTCTTTCATTTAGTCTATAAATAGTCCCCAACATGACAATTCAAAACTGCAAAAAGAAACATGAAAATCTCTTTGGGTAGGAGTAGTGTACAATATTGTTATGTTGCAAAGATTATTTATATTCATACAATTGTATCAATACCGGCATACCGCCCTATCAATGAAATTTACCAACAAAAATGTTAGGAACCACACATCCCGATAAATTCTCGGAACATTAATGCTCCCCCAAAACGACGGAGGTTGGCTACACCAATCACCGCGGAAGACAACAAGGAAGCACGTGGGCAGCTGGGCCCGTTTGGGAATAAAGAAAACAACACCTGGCCCCCATATTTGTTATTTTAATGAAATAATAACATTTTCTGAAATTGCAATAATAATTTGTTAATTTCCATCAAGCTTTTTTTTTTTATATGCAATAATCAACATTTATTTCTCTTCTAATCTCCCACCGAATCCCCAATTCACCATCACCACACCCAGACACCAACCCAACCGCCGGAGATACATCATCTCTCACTATGGCCGGCGATCTTCCTTCAGCCCGACAACACTCTACTCAACTGAAACCCAATCCGCTTGTCCATCTTCTGGCGACACCCATCACCGGTGAGTCACCAACCACCACCAACCATCAAATTTTAAACCAAACATGTACAATTCTATTTTCACCATATACCATTTGAAATTTACTATATACTATCTTAGCATACCTTTAATCTGCCACTTTAATTCGCCAAGACGAACACAATTACACCGACACCAAGGGTTGGTACGAGAAGAGGGCAGCACCTTGACGGCAGCCACTTGAAGCCCCCAAGCCACATCACAATGTTAACCACAAACCACCGCGTCATCCATCAGTCGCCACCAAATCACTGCCCCTCCGATATAATCCTATAATTTATATATACAATTCTACGTTTCCCATATACCATTTTATTTCTTTAGTATAGAATTGAACGAGAAAGTGATGGTTGGTGGGTTGAGTGAATCACAACAACAAAACACCACCATGACCCTCCTATCACCACATAAACACTAATAACCCAAACCCAGAAAACCCTAATTCCTCTCTCCTATATAACTCATCCTCCTAAAACCCAGATCTCACCAATTTCCCCTTATTTTTGATTTATTTGCTTCAACAAACAAGAGTTGGGAGCTGATGATGATTAAAAGTAAGGCCAAGAATTTGAAGAGAATTTGAAGAGGAGAGAGAAATGATGCGTTGAGGGAGATGAGTTTTATTATTTTTGTTTAATTAATTTTTCATTTCCACAAATTCAGTATTTACCCAATATAAATGTAAAGAGAGGAGAGTATTATTTTATTGTCCCAATTACAGATTTTGCTACTTTTGATGGGGAGTTGTGCGTGTGTGGCACAATCGCGGTGATTGGCTTGCAAGGCCTAATCACCGTGATTGGCCAAGCATTTCTCAAAACGACGCCCTCTCCTTCCTCCAACTCACCAATCTTCCCCAAAACGCATGATGTTTGCTCTCAAAACGCAGGCGCGCTTTCTGTTCATGAGGAACAGTAGCTTATCGAAAGGCCTAGGCGCGGCCTCATTTGCTTCGCTAATCCTGGACGTCCCCTTCATACCTCATATACTCTTGTTTTCTCTCTCCTGCGTGCCTCACTTCACACTTCGTCGCACTCTTGCTCTCTTTCTCTCTCCTCATTCGGTGAAGGTAATGGATCTCACATTCTCACTCCTTTTTTGTTGTTTGATTTATTGATTTGTTGATTTGGGTTTAATGTGATCTGGGTTTTAACTCCATTTTTTTGGTTTTGTTCTGGGTTAGAGGTTGTAATGTTGTTTGATTAGTTTTGAATTTCGTTTTGTGATTGTTAGTTTAAATTCAATTTTTTTTTTTTTAATCTCAATTCCGATTTAATTAGCTCTATTGCGTTTTGGTTGTTGTGGGGATCAATGTCCCCATTTTTATTGGCGATCGATCCCATCTTTTGTTCATCAAGTTTATGTTGTCATCTTTCCGTATTAATATCTGGATAATTTTGTTTCCAATGTTCAGATTATGAAGTTCATGTCTTTTGTTCAAAAGTTGCTGAGGAGCGGTTCTCTTTTGGCTGGTTTTAAAGCTGTAGTTACCATTAGAGCTTCCGCTATTGCTTCCTCCGATGAAAGGTACAATTTTTTATTCCTCTCTTTTCATTGTTTTTTTTTCCTTCTTTTCATCTACTTCTATATTTCTGCTCTATGAAAATACTTATTGGTGGATGATTGATTTTCGGTTGATGGAATCCATGAATTAGTGATTTCTTTCTTGGTATAATCCATACTAGGTGAAAGCCCGTGCGTTGCACGGGACACTTATCATAATCGTTTATTCTTAACGCACGGGTCTCTTAATAATGATGTCAGTTACTTGCATTTTATTTAACCCGTGTAGATAATTAAGTTCATTATAAACCTCTTTTTACAAAATTGTGAGCTTATACTCTCTTACTGTGCCCTAATAATTAGATACACCCTCCGTCCCAACTCAAACGCCTCATCCCCAAAATACCCTTGTGTTGAGAATGGTGTACACACTAATCGGTTTGTCAAAGTTTCAAAAATATTATATAGCGAATTAGATAAGAGTTTTCTCTAACTTGTCATACAATTTTTTTTAGAACTTTGATTAACTGAGTAGACCCTTCCCAATATGAGATCGTTTTTTTACATAGGGCTTTGAGCTAGGACGGAGGAAGTATGCGATTATGAAATTGTATATAACTTTTGGAGATATCTTAAAATATATAATTTATTTTCAAATATCAAATAATGAGTATAGTATTTTTTTATAGAGTGGCCCAAGTGCATGTCATATGGCTTATTTAAGTGAAATATATTTTTTGAGTGTAAATAAATTGAAGGATCCGCTATGAGTAATTAGCATAATTTAACAAAAGTATGTACCTTAATTTTGCCCTTCGGACACATAAATTTAAAAAAACAAATACTATAATCTATGATAAAATCTCCGATCTTTAATTGTTTTAAATCAGCAACTTTTAATGTCATTTAAAGCTATACTTTTATACAAAAACACAACTTTAAATATTATTATTCAGTTTTTAAAAAAAAAGATAGTATTACTTAGAAAGGTTCACATGGTAACCTTGTAATTCAATTTTTCGCATGGTAATTTCTACATTTTTAGGTTTGAG
Source organism: Spergularia azorica (assembly GCA_038382645.1). Taxonomy (NCBI): domain Eukaryota; kingdom Viridiplantae; phylum Streptophyta; class Magnoliopsida; order Caryophyllales; family Caryophyllaceae; genus Spergularia; species Spergularia azorica. The sequence goes on from JBBYHQ010220551.1 coordinate 4,882, forward strand.
TATAATATGTACTTTAACTCTTGCCCTTCAGACATATGATTGATTTTTCTTTTTTACTATCATCTAAAATAATTTTTTCGTCTTTAATTGTACAACTTTAAATCAACCCCTCTATTGTCATTACACTAAACGTTTCTTTAAAAAAATTGCCTTCAATTTTATTATTTACCCTCTTAAAAGAATTATTACTTATAAACATTCAGATGGTATCTTTAAAAGAATTAATTTTGTTTTCAAGTTTGTTGATAACTTAAAGGTTTCATTTTTTGTGCACCATGTGTCCAATATGTCTTTTCGAAGCACTAAACTCTAATTTCCCATTGTTTTCCACTATTTAAATGTTCCATTGTTGCAATAATGGATACTATCTTCATAATTTGACATTTAATGCTAACATTTCTTAAAAGAATTTAGCAAATGAATATTATGTTCACGAAAATTAAATTTTGTGGAGTATCATGTACACAAACATGCGAATGCAGATAGCTTATAAAAAGGGACAAAATAAATAGCGAATTTTATTTTCAGCAAAATCATAATTATAATTATATTTTTCTTATAAAGTACACTTGTTTATATTTTTTTTCTTCTAACAAAGCACTACATTTAACCGTACGTTTTTTTTAATACTAACACTGATGCATTTTTTTTTGCTTTGGTTATAACAATTTTTAAACTTGCCAATCAATACTTTAGCAGCTTATTATAGCCAGCCGAGTATATATGATCAGGCATTAATGCATTACGATTGTGAATGTTGATTTGGGATTCCAACTATTTATAGCTACCTGATTGTTTAACTTCGATTAGGATTATTAATATGATAGATCAGGATTAGGAAAATATACCATAAACCGTGCCCCAAAAATCCCTCATTTATTATTATGTACTATAATATTTATTGATATGGAGTTTCTAGAATGTTTCATTCTTATTTAATTATTTTTTACTTACCATATCATGTGCAATTCACATGAAATTCTTTGGTCAATTACCATATATAAGATTTAAATACAATTTTTTTAATAAAGAATATGGAATTTTGGACATTCTAGAATGTTCCAATCGTTGCGGGAGCTCAAAAAAAGTCTGCTTTAATAATAAATATTGATTGATATTGATTCAGGTTGTTTATCTTTTCTCGATATGGAGCTATTCAAGCTAGGAACAATATATTGGATGATAAATCTTTTATAGCTCCAATTATTTAAGGTAATCCATCTCTTGGTAATTTACTTGTCTTTTCATTTCTACTAATTTTAGATAATCTATTGTGGGTGTGATAGTATAAGATTTGTTTTGATAGAAATTAGAATTTGTTTGGTGCTACTCCAGTCATGGGGTTTTGATTTCGTCATCCTTTGTAATATGACAAGTGATTTGAGCTCTGATTTTGCTCATTATTTGTGAACCTTTTAGCTTCATTGGTATAGTTTACTTCCCTTTCCCGATCCATGGCTTCTCTCTACACTATTTGTTATGTGCTAGACTTCTATCAGTAATGAGTATGGTTAGAACTTCACTTTACTTTGTTTGGTGTTGCTCTCCTGTGTGCTTGATGCTTTAACAGCTCAAAGATGGTCATCAGCCTTTCCATTACTTTGGGTCAATGAGCATAGCCCAAAGTTAGTATGACTGAAAATATATCTTGAGTGTTTATAGGAAGCTTTATACTCCAGTGAGGCTTCCCCTTTACGCTCTTTTCCTTCCACAAATCTGTTGTGTAGATGGTGGACTGAATATATGGTATCTAGGGGCTCCAACACATCCAAAGTCTCGCCTCATTGGTCAAAGATTTTGTTTGGAATTGTTTTGGGAGCCATGGTTGACGGAGATTGTGAATGGCTCATTATTTTGTGACAAACCAAAAAGAAAAGAACCAAAATGCTAATCTGAATGAAAACGTATTTTGAGCTAGAAACGTGTGCCCAAAACAGAACCAAAGTAATGGACTAGAGTCATAAATTATGAGCCAAATTGGCAACTTTTTACCAATTGTCGCTACTTGATCAATCATCAGGCTGATCTCCTACTGCTTTTAATTTGTGGCGCAGGTGGTGTAGCTCATGATCATATCTAATTATTCAGGTATGCTCTATTTCTTTTTTTTTGGGTTTTGGTTATCTTCTGGATGCTTGGTCTGAATTTCGTTTAGATTTTGAGTAGTTTTAGTGCATTCTGATGAATGGTCTTGGTTGGTTAAGTCTGGTTATTTTTGTGGTGTTTTTTGAGTGATTGAAATTTGAACTCTATTCAGCTCCCTCACTAATGTCTTTGTGATTTCCTTCTGTTTTGATTTGTGGCTCAGGTGGTGTAGCTCAGTCTCATTGTTGAGGTATGACATGTTATGCTCAATGCTTTATGAAACGCTTTACTACTCTCTCTCCCAATCTGATCTTCTCCAAATTCGTGTTTGTACATACCTTTTAAATGCTGAGATGTTGCCTCGGTTGTCTGCAACTAATCCGTGTTTGTACATACCTTTAAAAAGCATAACATATGAAGCAACAATTAGCATCCTGTGCATTATAGTGGGAATCTTCTCCAAATTCTCAACAATTAACTTTTTTTTTTTTGGCTACTGTTGGGAAGATTTGTAGTCCAATGACTTTGAAGAGTTCAACTCAGGATCTTCTCATTCAGTAGTTTAGGGTTTTCCTGGCTCATTTGATTATGTTAGCAAGAGCAATGAGGAAGATAGGGACTTTGAGACTGTTGTTGTTTTTTAGGTTTGGTTTTGGGTATGTTTGACTGTCTTTTTTTCCAGATTGGGTAACCTTGCGCTTTTGGGTTGATGATGTGCAAATAGATTGGTAATAAGCTTTTGTTCCATGCTGTAGGTGTGTTCCTCCTATTGTTGCATAGATCGGCCTGGAAGAGCTTAATTTGGTTTGCCTAGTCAAGGTAAATTTCGTTATTAATGGGTTATTAGTCGTATTAGACGTCTTTATTTCGCTTTGGTGTGCAGCCTTGCCTTGCATTGCATTTGCTGTAAGAGTGGGCAGATCAGAACCCATGTGAATATATAAGAAAACTGGCCTCAGGGTGTGTTACGGCTTGTGACTAAATCTCTGGAAACTTACCTCAGGCCTCCCATGGTCAAAATGGTCTTTCTTTTGTTGTGGAGGTTCGTACGATCGTATCACTATTACGATTGAGATACTTAGATCGATCTCTTTGGATGGAAGTAGTCTAAAATTGATGTAAAATCTAGAAGGAAGTCTACGCTATTTTTCTTATTAAGATCGTACACGGATTTAGTTCCATTAGATAATTAACCATGTTCTGGTGACACTTTAATAAGATTATTATCTTTGGGCAATGGTCCCACTTTTGTTCCAAGGCTATTTGACGACTTAATGGGAAGGCCTTTTTGTAGTAATGGGGATTTCTCTTTGTTTCAGAGCCACATTAGTCTGTAACAAACTCAGTTATGTTGTCGGGTGTTTGGTATTCACTGTTATACCCTCTCTATCTAGAAATCTTTTGAGGTCGCAGCGTGGTTTTTAGCTTTTATGGACAGCAGCATTTATGCTGTGATGATCATACTCAGTTAATCTTTAGCTTAATGAAAAATGTTACCCAGCATAGATTTTTGGTATAAACATAAAACTTCCACCCGCAATAAGATGACACTGTCTCAATCGGGTCTGCTTTCTAAGAGTCATGTAAGAAACTGCTTATCTAGAGAGAAATGCAGGCAGTCAGGAAATCAGTGCTCAAGTCTGAATTTGTTTCACATTACTCGACACCTGAACTCACAAGTTTAAGTCTCTAGCTTGAAGAATCTGCAGCATATATTCTAGGTGTAAAACTTAATTTCGTGATTAAATCTTCTCCGTGAATGACTCAATCATGGAATCTGGTCTTGGTGTACCTCACTTTTTGGACGTTTGGCTTTTATTTCGTGGGTGTCGGGTCCTGGTAACTTAGTTATTGAGTTTTTTGGGGGGGGGGGTATTTAACCTGAAGGTGGTGTATTCTTATTCCATTTGAAATTATCTTTGTGGTTGCTTGTAGTGTTTCTGCTGTTGTTGATGTGCCATTGTTTCATTCGATTTATGTAGTGTTCTGTTGAATGTTTTGCAGGGGCTCTGGATTTGCGGGCTTTCATTTTTTAGTGGGAGTTTGTGTAATTTTAGAAAAGGTAACCTTTTATTCGGTTGTGTCTTTTCCCTTACACTTTCTTGCCCATTCATGTATTCTATGTGTCATTTTGTGTCATGTTGGAGTTACCTTTGTGATGGAGTTTAGAAAAATTTGTGCTTGTGACCTCAACCGCTTATGAAGTTATGATTTTTTTTTGCTTATTTACTTTTCAAAGTTAATTTAAATGACATTGGAATGCTAAATACCTTACATGATGGTTTTGTACTGGTTATGTCTGCATTGATCCAAGTCGAGTGCAATTGTAACACTTGCTGCTGGGACGAGATATGACACATCCCAAGGATTTGAGATCTGTATGTAAAGCATGACTTTTTGTTGTCTAAACGACCTCCGTTTGGTGGCTAGAGAGAGAGCTACCTTTCATGTTAGGGTATAGATAAGAGTTGTGGATTGGATGTGTGAAGGTAAATCTTCAGATCAATTTAGTACTATTGTTTATAGAGAATGGCAAGTATCTAGAATAAATATGCAGTTATGCACCAAGTAAGTTATAATGTGAGAATCATGGTTTTTATCTTAGACCAAGGTCTAGAAAGGGTTGTTGTGCCAGGATTTTATGATAGTTGTAAAAAGAGAAGAAGAGGTAATTTTGCAGCTTCATAGCTTTACATATAGTTCGATATTGTTGACAAAGATTATTTACTTAATAGCAACTCGAGGAAGAATAACATTGAGATCAGCTTATAGACAAGTCGAATTATAGAATTTCGGAAATCTTTAGATCAAGGAGATATGTATTCTTTTCATCACAAAGCAAGTCGTAGGCTCAACAGCCTTAGATTTTTTTTTCGTCTGATAAAACAATTAGCTGGCATTACTAATGAATATCTAGCTTTGAGGTGGTAATCCTGTCTTTGAAATGTCTGAACTGTTTACATGTTAGCTTAAATTTCTTCTGCTTGGTAGCCATGCGTAAGGTATTGCTATTTGCTAGCTAATTTGAGCATTTGAAAGGGGAATTGAAGGATTCTTCTGCCGTTGTGCACTGTGTGGTACTCGTGTAATGGTCTGAAAGATGTTATTCTGTGATCCTTTTGTATTTATGCTACTCGCTTTTTTTTTAGGTCATGTTCACGTGGGTACATGTTGAATCTCACCTGTCCGCAACGTCATGGCATGTACACCTGACATCAAACATCATAGCTATTTCTGTTGTTATTTTGCCATGAAACTCAAGGTAATTATGTCCTTCTCTACAAGGTTTTTGATGATAAACAGAGACTGTTGTTGTTATTATGTCCTTCTGTGTAAGAGATTAGTTTAGTTGAGTGAAGATGGGAGAATGCTTGTGATAGGAACTGGCACAATGTTTCTTCAGAAAATGATTTGTACAAACAAGTGTCATGGTAAATGGATAAAGGTGGGCATAGTAAGAGTAAGAGAGAGAGGAGGGAGGGGACCACTGCAAAGGCAAATAGCAACAATAGAGGGAGGGGAATGGGGAATGGGAAAGAAGGATAGAAAAGGATAGGACAACAGATCAGACGTTGGGCAGCAAAAGAAGGAGAGTGTAGACGATGGAGATAGAGATAGAGAGACAGAAATAAAGGAGAAATGAAACCAAGATGAAGAGGGAGATAACGGGGATGCAGGGGAGGGGGTTAGAGAGTCAAAAGAAGTAGACTAAAAGATGTTTTTGTATTAGAAAAGCAATAAACAATGGAAAGCTTGAAACAAATACCGGGGTGTTTGGTATAAGAAAAGAGAAAAAGACATGAGGATGCGTTGAGGTAGAAACATAAGAATAAGGGCCGGGGGGGGGGGGAAGGTGAAGTGTTTCGTATGGGAAAAGCAAAAAATACATGTGCATGTTTTGAGGGAGAAACTTGAACAATGATTGGGGGGGGGGAGGTAAAGTGTTTGGTGTGGGAGAAGCAAAAAAGACACGGGCATATGTTGAGAAAAAGAAACTTAGGAAAGAGGAGCGAATGAATACTGAAGAGAAGATTGGATAAAAGGTGATGGGTTGGGATGGAGGATCTTGGGATACGAGAGTCGAAGAGAAAAAAGGGGTAGATCAGTGGGGAAGAAAAGGGTTAAGGTTGTTTTGGGAAAGGCATGGCAAGGGCAGCGAAAAAGATATGGAATAAGGAGAGGGGAAGTGAGAGTAGAAAGCAGATTATGAAGCGAGAAGGGGAGGGAGAGATTGTTTGCGATAGAAAGTACAAAAAAAAAATGGGAAAAGCAAACAAGGTAGAGGGGTGAAAGAGATGGGGATCGAGGAAAAATATGTGGGGTGTGAGGCGAAGCAGGAATTCCGAATAGAGGTTGAATTGGAGATAATATAGCCAATACTTTAAGTTGGCTACCTGTAATACCAATCGACTGGAAACCGCAAACTCTTAGGTATTTTCTCAATGCTGAACTTCATGATGTAGGTATTCTTCAACTTCATTTGGACGGTACTTTGACTTTCTATTTTCAGCTCTCATCTGACATGGATGCTCATTGCCGTTGCATGAGCATTTTTCCTTCTCATTTTTCTGAATTAATCTTTTCATGCATAATAAAAACTGGTGCCTCGAGGTCTTTTTTATTGCCTAGGATTATGTCTTCTTCAATTATATGTGGGTAATGAGGGGGGCATATTCTACTCAAATTCACTTTCATTGGTGGTGTTAGGCCATTGATTTTGTGAAGAAAGGGTTGAGAGAGGAGAGAGGTAGTGTGCTAGCAAGGTAATACAAAAAGATGGGATTTAGGGTGTAAAATAGAGGGTGTTAAGGGAAGTTAGGTAGAGGCCGAGAGTATATCTGGGATATCAAATTCAAGAAGCATTACTCGGAAGAGATGGATGGAGAATAAGTTAGGGATGCGGGCGGGAGAGAGAGAGAGAGCGTGTGAGTATATGTATTTGTATTGCATGTATGACTGCTGTGTTGGTTTAGTCTGAATAATAGTTTTGTTTGATCAACAAGCTGACGTTACGGAATTATATATGAAATCTTCGTTTTGATTGAATGTACTCTGAAAGTTGTTTAAACGATACAGGTAGCCACTTCTTTGTTTTGCTAAGAATAGTATGGACTATTTGTTGTTCTGTTCAGTCTCAGGATGGGATACTCCTCTAATGCCACTCCTCTAATGCCTGCTCTGGTGCAATATGCGGCTTTTTACACGAGTAATCATCCCAGGTATTTTCTTTTAGTGACTTAGTTACATAGCCATGATTAATAACAAATATACTTTTGTGCACTACCTCCAACCTATATGTTCTTTCCTGCTTTCATTTGATATTGCTGAATACAAGAGATGGACCTAGAAAGAGATGGCGGGTTTTGTTTTGTTGTTTAGGTCATAGATTGTGCACCATCTTTGTTGTTTTCCATACTTGGAAGAGGGGGGTAGGTCTTTGGTTGGTATTGGTGTAGGTTGTTGGAAGGTTTTCTGTTTTGTGAAAGGTAGGCAATGGTAAAAGTTATCGTTCTCACTTCTTAGAGGACATGTCAAGTATTGCGCCGAGTGTACTATTGATTTAGCACTTTCATTGCTATATTATGAGGGCCCTGGTGAGGGAGAAAATGAGAGTTTCCACTCACAAGGTTCATTAGATTTGCTATGTACCTTTATTTTTTGCCATTGAATAAATCCTTGGGTCATTTGATTTCATCGTGATTTTTTTTTTATTTACTTTTTTTTGTTTTTTTTACCTTTTCGGGGTTGATTTATATAGGTTCCGTGCGCTAATTGGGTTATTGAATACTGCTATCGGCTTATTGTGTTCTTGTTCCATTTGGTGATTTCAGGTCATTACATCTTAATATTCCCAGTTATAACGAGGACGAGGATAGGGCTGCTCTCCTTGTTCACACCAAACCAAGATGTGAAGTTGCTGTTTTGAAGCGATACAATCTTATCAAGATGATCTACAGATCATGCATTTATAGACATGTTGAACTTGTAATAAATTAGGACCCAGCTAAACTGATGTTACCTTCGGCCGTTTGGAATGTTTTAACCTGTAAAACTTGTGTTAAGAGACCATTAATAGATGGTTTTCTGACTTCCCTTTATTAGCTATGTATATCTCCTAGATTTTGCAGCTTTCATGGCTGGAGATTAACAAACAATGTGCCCTCAGAACTACTATGTACTATATTGTCTTTATATCGAATGTTTCGTTACTTTCACGAATAAATGGCAACACTTGGTATATCGTATGACCCCGGTCCCCTCTATTGGAGGTAAAACTATTGAGTTCATGGTGAGCATGCCTTCTTAAAAAAGTTGGTATAGTAGGCCTATGGATCTTTCCTATGCATTTTGCTCCTCCAAAGGTGTCACTATGTCCTAAAGCAAAGAACGGATTTGGGTTTTAGTGAGGGGTACACGGAGTGGGACACGAAAGTGGTACGGGTGATCCGCACCGGGTATATCTTGCTTCTAACGACTCAGATCGCAAGAGGGTGAGATCTTGGCCTCAGAGAAGCAAATGATTCTCAAAATATGTTCGTAGTAAAATCGTGAAAACCTTTCAAAAACCTGTATAGTGCAAAATGAGATGCCACGTGATTGTACGCTAAGTTAGATTCTATGTACGATATTGTTGTAAATGTATTCATGTTCATACACGTGTAGTAACACTGACACGATATATCAATTAATATCAACGAAATACATCCAACGATAATGTTGGGGGGCCGTGCGCATCGCGCGTGGCCCAACGACTAGTATCTGCTATTTCATAGTATGACAATTGAGTTTCAGATAAAGGCCTAGCTCAAGTTGTCGCGTAAATTGTGATTAACAATCATGTTTGGCCGCCCCAAACCCAGCCTTGCTTTTGCTCATTTACAAGCCTGCCTTCCATATACATATCAACTACTCAAACAGATGATCGATAGTCTTAACTAGTTATGATGGTTTGATAGTTGATTGTACTCACAATTTAAACATGGAGATTATTAAAATTTCAAGAACAATTGAGTTCCATCTTAGAAACTCCATGTAAACCGTGTCCTTTGAACAAGCTTATTCGTAGCATATATTATCTCATAGTTCAACAATCGTCCGGCGTACGTAGTCCTTAATTTAATGATTGGTGAGCGATTGATTGCTACTAGCTAGGAATGGGCAAGGATTGGGTCTAGGCCATGTCTCCGAGGATCAGGATTATCAAGACTCATGATATATTACATATAACCAATTCCAATGGGTCTACAAGTATCCGACCCATACCCGTCCTGGTTGGTGTAGACAGGGTTTGGGTCTTTTGCGAGGATTTAATCCAAGTAATTAAACACGGTATACGAATTCAGCAAATTATACAAAATGATTCTAAGAAACTATACAAAACCGAGGTAAAGAAGATATGATATCTAGTTTCGTGTTGGAAATATAGGTGCAAATGTAAACGAGATAATCAAGCCTTCAACGAGAAAGTCATGAGCAATTATTTGAATTACCAACTTAACGTAAACAAGTTAAACAAACAACTTATTTGAACCGTGTCGAGCTGAGTGACCAAGTAACCACTGGCCTAAAAACCAATTACGCCCCACCTATGGTGCATAGCTTCTCGGACGGTTGGTCTCTAGGATTCACGGTACCGGTTACGATCGTGCACTCGATCGAAACCGGGTAGAGTCTATCAGTGGCAGACTGGCAAGGAACCCAGAAATTCATTTTTAAGAATTGAAAAATTCTTTTTCGCAAACTCGTCCCTTTTCTCCCCCTTTTCCCTTAAACGTTCCTCCCATTAAATAGTCAAACGAAATCCATTCATTATTGAAAACTTGCCAAAAGCTGCTCTAATTATATCAATAAACTTGCTCAAAACCAGCCCACAAATTGCCGACATCACTGAGGTTCCATTTTTATTGCTAATTTACGTGTGAAAAGTTCGTAAGCTTACGAAAGTTGATCAATTTGATGAGCATAAAACGAGGAAGGATGATTTCATGATAAGTTGATCAATTTATGGGAAAAATAAAATTTTGTAAAATTTGAATTTATTATTTCAGTAAAGTAATCCAACAGTTTCGTACCCTCATCCGAATTCCTTCATTGCACCACCACCAACCGATGAAGTACTAGGGTTTTTGGATTACTTAAATAAAAGAAAAAAAAGTTGGAGAGAGAAAGTCAAAATGAGGTGAGGTGGATAAAGGGTAGCAGATTGTACGTAGCAAAAGAACAAAATAGAAAAAGCCCGACAATGCGATTCGGCTCATCAAACTGGAGCTAAAATGCTGCAAGTTCTGCAACTAGCCAGCGAGCACATGCAGCTGTTGCCATTTCTGTCTTTACCTCTTCTCCAAATCCCTTAGTCGTCACTGAGAAATTTTATTTGCCTTTTATCTTTTTTTTTTTTTTTTTTTTTTTTTTTTTTTTTTTTAAGAACATTTGTACCCCACCTTGATAAGGAGGCA
>JBBYHQ010220551.1:15432-48715 GCA_038382645.1 Spergularia azorica
TTTTTCAAATCCCTTGGTTGTTACTGGGAAAGTTTGTTTGTCTTTTCTTTTTTTTTTTTTTTTTTTTTTTTTTTTTTTTTTGAAGAATATTTGTACCCTACTTTGATAAGGAGGCATTAAATGCTCCTGAACACTTTACCAAACTTTCTCATATACTTGGCTACTACTATTTGTTGATCGCAAACTGCCAACACCCATATTTTATTATTAGGTTAAAAAGTTAAATCGGAGCAATTAAGTTTTATGCCTCAATTCTAAGTCTTTTTAGGTTTCTTATTAATCACATCATTAGAGACAAAAACGTTATCCTTCATATCCTCCGTCTTCGTGCAAAAATCAACGGTAAAAAGTTTAAGCTACAATTCCTTTTAATCAGATAGATTCGGTATTTAAAAGGCGAGTCTTCTAACATATTAATGCACAATTATCAAACACAATAGGGGTGGGATATGAGGTTCCAACGGAGTGTTTAACGTTATTACTTGTATATAAGACAGAAGTAGTTATTAAATGGAGGAATACAATTAAAAGGAAAAACAGATTGAGAAAGATTGCCAAGACATAAGTTTGACACGCCAATGTCTATCTTGACAAGGTTACTTGCTTAACCTAATGGTACAATTCTACAACGACGTAAAAAAATTAAAAGTTTGCTTTTAGGAAACACATTTAACATGACACTTTTCATCTTGACAAGTTTAATAGTAACAAAAAGAAGATTACTTTGCCTCATACTAGGCTGACTAAAAAGGCTAAGATCAATCTCTACCCTTTGTAATTTAACCTAAAACAACTTTTTGTTTGTAATAATTGGTATTCCTTTGTTTGAGGGGCAATACTAATTGTCATTCCTAGTATAGAATGGATCAATAATTATTTTCTTATTTTTACCAAAAGCCATCCAAAACTACTTTACTTACCATTTGAATTGGTAGCTTTGGACATTTGGGATTCTTGTTGCGTTGGATAAAATGTTTATTTCCATTTCCATCTTAATTTCTCATGCTTGTTTCCAAGGAGCAAACTTTTCCATTTTCATGTTTGTCAATTTGTCATGCTTATTTTTATGTTTCCCCAAACTTCATCATGTGATTCTTTTTGTTAGTGATTTACTATGCCTTTCCCACAACAAGAAAACTATGTTATCTCTCATCTCCTCGTTTGTCGTTGTGAGAAACTCGATGAAACCTCATTCCCAACGCGGTAATCGACTCGATTATGAATATATCATGAGGTAAATCAAAGGTAACAAAAATTTATAGCATTGTATGACTAGGCACAAATCATATATGAAATAAATTTGAATTGTCCAAAAATTTGATTGATTTCGCCGCACCAATGATACTATATGCAAGTGGAGTGGTGGAGATATTAAGAAATTGTACTGTACAATTGATCTGGAAGTTATTGGGGGAAAGTAGGTAAGTGTAAATTAACAACAAAACCCTAGGATGCTTTCTTTTTTAATTTTACCATGACTTTTTACTGCCCTTTAACTGAATTATTACTTTTAAGTTTGACCCTTTTGTGACAGCTGCTAACTAGCTTAATTAGCAGCTGTACCAGTACTATGTGATCAGATTTTTATGTTGTTTTGTTCTTACAGAGATAAGGATTGGTGGTGGGCTGGCTGGCGTTGTATTTCAGTCTTACCGAACCACCACTGCGCACTTTCACTGTTGGTCTATTTATAGTACGCACTATCACTGCATGCAGTTGCAGCTTGTACTTTCTGTTAACTGCAGGCGCCAGGAGAGGCACATACATTTGCTCACTTTTCTCGCATAAAAAAGGTTGTTGAAATAATCTCATGACTCAGTTTTTTTTTATATTGATCTAGTAGATGGTCCATGGTCCTAAGCTACATAAATGCATGAGGTGTTTTGTTGTTTAACTTTAATTTATAATCGACAAAGTGTTCGTAACTTCGTTGTTGCGGAACACAAATTACGCCCTAAGGTAGTATAGTGGTGTTTTGGTTTGAAAAGTGAAGGCGCGAGTACTACTAACTTACGTACAAATGCAAATTGACCATAGTTTTGAAATTTATATTGATCTAGTAGATGGTCCATGGTCCTAAGCTACATAAATGTAATTTTGTAAGGAAATCATAAACTTCCTCAAAGGCAACTTAGCATTCGCAATAGAAATCAGCAAACTATGATCAACATCGATATCATACAAATCTAGTGTCGACAAATTACGACTAAAAGCAAAAGAATCCTGAGGACTGAAACAAGACCATGTCCCTGACAATGCCGAATTATAATCAGAACCAACTACTAAACGATTGAGTTTGGAGCAATGCCGGAGCATATAACTAACCCTATCCTGTGTTACAAAATCGCAACGACGAACATTAACATCTGACAGGCTCAAACAATTATCAGACAGTGCTATAAGAGAATTATCAGTAATCCGATGTCCAGAAACATTAATCTTGATCAAAGATTGCAACTTTTTCGACAAATAAACAACACCCACATCAGAAATTAGACTCTGGTGACCAACACCCACATCAAATTCCTCAATTAAGCAGAAAATCTTGCAAATTTCAATAACATGATCATCTGATAAACTAGAATAATTCCCAATTTTAAGCACCCTTAAACCACTGCAAACCTCGGCAAGACGGCGTAACCCCTTAATGGGCACGTGGGGGTAGGAGGAAAGACTGACGCGGCTGACGAAGTGGAGGTCGGAGGAGAGAGAGAGAGAGAGCAGCGTCGCCGTCACCCCTGAAGCGGGTGAGGTCGAGGGAGTGGAGGGAGGAGGAGAAGCGGCGGAGGATGCGACGGAGGAGGTCGGGGTGGGAGAGGAGATGGTCGGAGAAGGGGAGAGAGTAAGGGAGGCGGTTGGTGGCGGAGAGGAGGTGTTTGCAGGTGGTGGACAGAGATTGGCGGTTGTTTTGGTGGATTGCGATGTTGGTGTCGTCGAGGTTGTCGATGAAGGACAAGATTTGCTTCCAGCAATCGTCGGGAATGTCGAAAATGGTGGTGGTCATGGTGGTATTCACGGTGGTCTTCGTGGTGGTGGTGGCGGTGGTTCTTTGTTTCTTGGGTTCTGGTTCCTCCATTTGGTGTTGATGTTGATGTTGATGTTGCTCGCTTCACTATATGAGAAATTTAACTGTCACTCCAAAAGCGCAAGTAGATATCGGAATTTTTTAAGAATAGATATCGGATACATTTAAGTTGAGTGATCTTTATTTTGGGCAACAAATGTCTGGTTTTAGTACGATGTACGTATGTATATGCATAGACAATTAGACATGGGTTTTCTCAAATTTCAGTGTCTATAATCTATAATGGAACAAAATTAGTAATGCGTTGGTTGTGGAATTGGGATGACGAGTCGATTGTACATGTCGTTAATCGATGCGTATCCAAGCCGAAGAATTTAAATTAAATTAGTCCAACAACCCCAATATTTTGAGAGCACTTGGTGTATGTGTGCCCCAATACCGGGAATTCACGACAAGTCACCGGACTTATGCATCATAAGAAGATTTATATTTTTTTTAGTGCATAAGAATGTAAGATGTGATCCATCAACTTTATATCTACACAATCAATAAAAATACGACATGTAGAATTTATATTATAAGTATCTCGGCGGTGCCAAACCAGAACAATTCAAGGTAAACCCTTCAAATTCATTTCTCTATCTCCTCTCGAACAATTTTACGTTATTAGCTTGATCTTGGATTGGTTTATGTGGTTCATTGATATCGTAATCTAGAAGTTGTCATGTGGAACGCTTGAAGAGAAATGCTGCGAGTTTCTGCCGGAATGTCATTTGCGTTTCTTTACAAGTGTCCAGATTGACCTAAATCGTAATCTAGAAGTTGTGTCATATGGAATGTTTGAAGAGAAATGAGAGTATTCAATATTCATCCACCTTTTCTGCAGTTTGGTGATGAACTCTTACATTTACTGCCATTTATCGGTTTTGCAAATTACGCATTGTCTACTGCAATCTTGATGTTCTTACTTTTCCGTGAAGAACACTCGAACTTCTCACCATCGGTCGACTGTGATTATTGGCAGCACGACGACTTTCCAAATTTGAAACTTTCCTCCAGTTATTATAGGTTAAAAGGGTTGCAGGATTCCTGTACCGAGTCATCTGATCGATAATGTCTTGTTTCGTTTTTGTGGTCATATATCGACTTTGAGCAGATCTTGCGACACAGTTGAGTTGGCTGTGTTTTCTGTGAGTATTAACGAAAACAGTAATTCTAACACAATAAATCATTAACAGCAAATTACTCAACAACTTTTACCGTTTACTATGATTGCTGAGGTTGAACATTGGCCCTCGAATTGTATCAACAGCTTGCAGCAGATTGAGTTATACAAATATAAGTTTATGTAATACAAATATAACTGAAGTGTATGTAACACAAATATGATTGAAGTGTATGTAACACAAATATAATTGAAGTGTATGCAAACAAAATATAGGCATATAGCAATGGATGACTAACCTCAAACATACAAGAGAAGTGCTTGAACTTGACTAATTACTGAGGGGGAAAGTCATCCACTGCCACTCTAGGAGTTCGAGGAGCCTTTCGCCCCCACTTAGCAGGAGGAATGATAATATCGACAGGGGGTGAAGGAAGGGGAACCTCAACAGGTGGTGCATGAAGGGCAGTCTCGACAGAGGTACATGGAGGATGGGGTGGTTTAACAGAGTTACGAGGAGGAGGAGGACGAGGACAGGCGGTTATGACAGAGGTACGAGGAGGATGGGGTGTTTTAAAAGAGGTACGAGGACGATTGGGAGATTTGACAGAGGTACGTGGAGTGAAATTCTCCACAGAGGTACGGGGAGGATGGGTAGTTTTAAGTCTTTTAACAGAGGGACGAGGAGGACAAGGACATGGATTTCTGACAGAGGTACAAGGCGGGGGATTCTCGTCATCTTTGAGAACAGCCAAACAACATTGTCCCTTGGAACGAAATGACACAACTTTAATGTTGTCGCCTACTTTCAACCCATGGTACTCCTTAAATTTACACCAGCCTCCTCTGAGTGCGTACCTATGCCCGGAGGTATGGTATTCCCAATGGCTGAGGAACATGTCGTGTACTTTTGGCGAGGAAGGTCCAATTACCTTCACCTTGAGCTCAGCCTTAGGTCCAGTTTTCTTATGTTCCAAACGCTTTCTCTCAGCCTTTGGTTCTTGTTTCTTTGCTTCCAGACGCTTACTCTCGGTCTTAGGTCCATCTTTCTTTGGTTCCAGATGCTCAAACTCTGTCTCTGTCAAAAAGTCCTTCACCTTGAGCTCAGTCTTAGGTTCATTTTCCTTGGGGTCTAGAAGGTCAATCTCTGTCTGTGTCAGAAACTCGTTCACAATCTTTTTATGAGGGATTGACAGACGGTCCTGCCTTTTGGAAATATCAGAGTCATATAGAGGCTTCCGAATGACTAGCTTCACTTCAGACATGTCTTCGAATTCAGGAATATTCTTTACATAGTCAGGCAGCAAGTAAGCATCATCTGCAGGCTCTTCCATTGGCCGCGTTTTCCAATTGCTACAGATATTGTTTTCATCCTTCTGATGCTGATTCTGTGGAGCAACTGAGGAGGCTGTTGCAGTACCTGAAGACTCTCCTACTAACATGGTCTTGTAATTTAACCTGTTTTTAACACTCTCTAGTTCATGTGAACCCAATGGTTGTACTGCCTGCATTATTGACTTGTTTTTCTGCTTATTTGAATTAAAAGAGGCAGCATCTGTAGACTCTTTTTCTGTCCATGTCCTTGACTTGTAAGAGATGATATTTTTACCCTTATCCTGTTTACCCTTATCCTGCTTCTGTGAGCCGGAACAAGAAGGATCAGAAGTCATCTTAGCAGGCTGCACTCTGGACTTTAATGATATGATATGTCTATGTTTATGATTATGCTCCTCCTGTGAGCATGAATAAGAAGGATCAGCAGTCATATTATCAGGCTTCACTTTGGACATGTCACAACTGCTGAGCTTAGCTCTATGTTGCTTTTGTGCTGCAGCAGAGGCCTCTTCTTTTGGTGGCGTTGTGGGGCTGAAACAGACACGGTTTTCAGATCTCTGTCGCTTCTGCGCAGAACTGTGGCGAAGATCATTGTGTCCTCCCTCACTATAGGATCGTTTCTTGGGTGTAAGGCTTTTGACAGAAGAAATCTGCCCCAGGTTCTTGGTTACTGCTTGATTATCAGGTTTAGAAGACATAGAACTGTTATTCTTGGACATGTCTGATCTTTTATCGACTCCTTGCTTCTGTCTTGCTTCTCTAACTCTGTCCTCTTCTTCTTGCACTTCTTCACACCAAGATTGCAAAACTCGTTTCTTCCAATCAACCCTACTTGTAATCCTCTCCAAACTCGGCCCTTCATCGTTTACTACCACTTCGACTTCCTTCACTTCGTCATTTGTTTCTTGCTGCACAGCTTCATCTTCCTCCATTGGAGGAACGACATTGAGGTCGAAATCAAACTTGTTCGGCTTCATTGGAACGATTTGGTAATTTTTGCGTAAGAATGAGTTTAAGTGTATGATCGCCATGATGGAAATATTAAAGTGGAGTGATCCCCTAATATTTAGTTATATACATGTACTATTTTCCTAATCCTATTCTACCTTGGATTAATTAAGGAAAATCTACACCGGCTTGGAATTGACGTTTTCTCCTGGTAGTTGGTCTCTGTTTAGTTTCCTTATTCTACTGAATATTGGATAGGTTTTATAGGACATGCTCTCATGCCTTAACACTGGTTTAGAATTTGACAAGAAAACGCGCCATGACGTTCCTAATGGCTTGAATAAATTTGTTGTCTAAAATGTCTCAGAGCTTAAGCTTGTCATGCACAACACTACAACAGATACATTTTTATTTTCTTTATGATTTCGAGTTTTCAAGATTCGACCCTCTGTCTGATTTTGGTTCTGTTTCAGAGCTTTTGGGGTCATTTCTTGTTTATACTGATTATTGCAGTTGTTACTGACTTCACTGTGCTTCCAAGAAGATGTATGACAGTATGAGAGTTTTCTTGTAGCTTAGAGGTAACATTCCAAGTCTGTGTAATTTAGACTTTCAACCCGAAGAAAGATTTCAAGAAATGACAAATTATTTGAGAATGTTGTTGCGAGTCTTGTGAGCCGACTACCTGACATTTTTTTCTGAATGCGACTACCTGAGCTAGAGTAAGTGTGACAGTAGTGAAGCAAGTGTTCAGCGGCTCATGAGTGTTTGCGTTTCTGAGACCATTAATCAGTAAGGCTATCAATTTATCCTAAAAATTCAGGTAGCTTTGTGGAGTCAGCAACATTTCTATGGAATTTTGGACATTTTCAGACATGAATTCTAGTACCATAAGCTTAAGTCTGGCAATTGACTTTAAAGATACCCAAAGATATGACATCTGATTACAAGCAGAAATGCAGAGGACTCGGCTGTAGAAATGATAGTAAATTTACAGATTATGAAATGTTCAGTAAGCTGTCACAGACCGTACTTGTTGATACCCTGCAGCATGTCTGAGTTGGGGAATTCAGTGATTTGCAGAAACAGTTAATCCAACAGGAAGCAGCATTGTATAAAGAGTGGAATTCATGGCACTGTCAAATAGGCTTATTTTTTTAAATTAATCTTGGGAAAAACTTACAGTTTGTTTGCCGGTTTTCAGATATTCCGATATCAGCTAGACCTCATTCAAGGTCTCCGTAATGGCGCCCATCATGGCCTCTGAGGCAGTGCCTCCCGGAAAACATTAATCCATTAATCCTAATACAACAACAACAACCAAGCCTTATTCCCAAAATGATTTGGGGTCGGCTAACATGATTCGTAATCTTGCATCCAAAATTACCCCAAAAATACTTCTTTTGTCAGACTACGCAAATTTATTATTTTTGAAATTCTTTACCAGAATATAACCCTGGATTTCAAATCCTACCTCCAGCCTGAACTCCCATGAAATTTGCTTATCTTGTAAAAGACACATGCTTTGTGAAGTCACACTACTGAATGTCTGAACCCTGATGTCAAGCTTGATGTTTGCACTTTGCAGACTCATACGCTACTTCAGATGCAGGTACAGTACTGTAGGCCAGTGGTGTCTTGAGAACCTTCTGCACTTTGCTGCAGTCTCCCGAGTCAGCAGTATCTCGGCTCAGGATCTTCAATATGAATGCATCAGCCTCAAAGTAAAGGAAACTCTTTCTGCTTTGAACCAACAAAGCATGATCTGCAGATGTGCCTTAGAAATTTAAATATCAAATCCTTGATAGTCCACAATCTCCGGATAAAGAACACTGTCAGCAGCTCTGAGAACACTGCAGAGGAGATCATTTTGCTTGATGACGATTTTCCAGATTAGCTTTGATACCTCTGAAGACTGCAGTCAAGCTTGATGTTGCAGACTCAGGCAGTGGACCTGCAATAGCCTGAATGGATGTGATCATGTGATCCATGACACTCTGCTAACAATCTCTAGATAGGTAACATATGCTGCACTTGGCTTGAGGAATCTTTGATACAATCAAGCTTGTCTACATGGAATACAGGGTTTCCACATTCAAACGCGCTTATGTAGGATCACCCTTTGAAGAACTGACCCGGCAAACAAACTCTCGCTGTACAATGAACAACAATTAAATTCAGCAAATTAACACATTTGACCCAAATGTTGGCAGAGAGGTCAGGATGTATGCACAATTGCAGATTTAGAGAGCTACAGTCACTCAGACAGGTAGGATGTCTGTTACCAATAGAATCACTCCGATATAGTCAAACTGTCCAGGTATCGGGATGTGACGATCTCTGCTCAAATAAAACTGGATGTTTTTCGCCTCCTTGATTAACCCAGCTATGTCCTCCTTGTTTCGCTACATCCCTCCTTTTCATCTCTGACCTTATTCTTGAGACATCATTCCACCTACCAGCTGAAGCATAAAGATTCGACAATAAAGTGTAAGCTGCACTACATTGTGGGTCTATACAACGTATGTGTTTCGACACTCTTTCAGCTATTTCTAGATTAGAGTGCACGCTACATGCACTAAGTAGCTCTAACAACACCATGGAGTTTGGCGCTATTGGCATATTCTTGATGAATTCCTCTGCCTCATCAAGGTTACCAGACCGGCAGATGATATCAACCATGCAAGCATAGTGCTGAATGTTCAGTTTTACGGATGTATACTTGCGAAAATACATAAATATACGTCTCCCTTTGATAAACTCTCCAGAATGACTCGCAGCTTGGAGCAACCCTGTGAGAGTAATTTCATCCGGTTCTACCTCAACACGAATCATTCGAGCAAAGAATATGAGCGCCCACATAGAATGTCCATGCTGTGCGCATCCAACAATAATTGAGTTCCAAGACACTAAATTTTTCACTTGAATCCCTTCAAAGGCTTTCATTGCCTCTTGAATGCTTCCGCTTTTAGAATACAATGTCACCAGTGAATTTCCCACAAATGCCGAACCCTCAAATCCCCGTTTGATAGCCCCTGCATGAATCCCCTGTCCTCTTTCAGCAGACACCAATGCACAGCACGAATTCAACGAGCTAGTGAAAGACGACTCATTAGGGGCAACACTCATCTTAACCATGTCATAGAAAACCGCCAATGCCTCATCGTGCATCGAGTTTAAACTATACCCAGTCAAGAGCGAAGTCCATACAGCAACACTATCATGAACCTTCTCAGTAAACACCTTGCGAGAGTCATCCAATCTTTTACAATTGGCATACAATGTTATCAAAGACGAAGCCACAAACTCGTCCCAAACGTACCCTAACTTCACAATGCGACCATGAATCTGAGACCCAAGCTCCACTGCCATAACATTCACACAAGCCGTTACCAAACACGAAAACGTGCTTGCTGTTGGCTCGACTCCATTACAAACCATCTCCTTAAATAATCTCAAAGCCTCAAAACTTCTCCCATTCTGATCAAGTCCACTAATCATCGACGTCCACGAGATTATATTCCTACAAGGCATCCCTTCAAACACCTTAATCGCCTCGTCGATTCGACAATTCGCAAAATACCCATGAATCATAGCATTCCAAACAGCAATATCCTTTAAAGGCATTTCCTTGAACAACCCCTCGGCCACCTCCACCCTCCCAAGCTTCATATACCCGTTAATCATCGTCGTCCAAGCGACGACGTTTTTCTCCGGCATTTCATCAAACAACCTACTCGCCAGCACCACATCCCCACAATCTAAACACCCTTTGATCATGGAGTACCAAGCCACAGTATCTCGAACAGGCATTTCATCGAACAGTTGGAGTGCATCTCTAAGTCGATGATTTCGGGCGTACCCAGTGATCATTTTAGTATATAAATGTGGATTTGGAGATGGGATTCTCTCGAAAATTTGTCGAGCTTCTTCTAATCTATGGCTTCTTATGTGACATGAGATTGTTGAGATTGTTCTTGAGCAAGAAAAGTTGAGCGTGTACGTGAAGAAAGGAGTTTGCTTAGTACGCAGAACATTAGCAAATTTGTGTTGGAATCTCAAGTAGGAGAAAATGGCGGGAAATTTTTGCATGGTGTTGGTTTTTGAGAAATGAAGTGAAAGATAAACTTCTTTGATTGTGTAAATCCCAATTGAGTGGTCAAAAACAATGACAACTCTTTATTCCACTGTCTGCTGACTTGTTTTAACCCATACAGACTTCTTTGTAACTTGCAAACCTGACCTTTTTCTTGCACCGAATATCCAGGAGGTGGTGTCATATAAACTTCTTCATCCAATTGACCATGCAAGAAAGCATTGTTGACATCCAATTGATGAAAAGGCCAGTTATGGATGGCAGCTAGGGCAAGCACAACTCTAACAGTAGCAAACTTTGCAACTGGTGAGAAGGTGTGCTTATAGTCTTTGGCATAGACCTGGTTATATCCCTTTGCTACTAACCTAGCTCTGAACCTCTCAACAGTACCATCAACTCTATGTTTGACCTTATACACCCATTTGCAGCCAATGGGTTTAATGCCATGAGGAAGATCAGTCAAAAACCAGGTATTGTTCTTTTCTAGAGCAACAAGTTCTTTATTCATAGCATCAACCCATCTGTCATCTTTAGCAGCCTGATTGTAATGACTAGGCTTAGCTTCACTCATCATATTTGCCATTGAAGCTAGGTAGTCTTCACTATAAGTAGATATCTGGAAAACATCTGAGTCACTGGAGGAGGTATCAAGACTTTCCTGGACAGGGATGTCCTTGAAAATAAAATCATTGAGCTTTTCAGGAATCTTGGTTTGTCGTGTAGATTTCCTGACAGGAGGAACAATAGCTGATGATTCACTGTCAGCAGTAGAGGAAATATTGGAGTTGTCTGATTCAGTCTGAGAGAAAATTCTCTGCAGAAGCATTTGGAGATGATGAAGGGGAAATTTGAAGTTCTGGGGTAGTAGGTGGTGTAAATATCAGGAATGACAGGCAGTATTTTGCCTGCATGCATGACAGGGGTGGTTATTATTGGGGGAGAAGTAGTGTTTTCTCTGAAAGGATAAATGTTTTCCTGAAAAACAACTTCTCTGCTCATAATTATCTTCTTAGTTTCCAAGTTGTAGAGTTTATATCCCTTTTGTGCATGTGGATATCCCAATAAAACACATTTTGCAGACTTGGCAGCAATTGTCTTTGTGAGCAGCAGTATTAAGAGCATAACACAGGCATCCTATGTTTCTGAGATGCTCATAGTCAGGAGATTTCCCAAATAAAATTTCATATGGAGTAGTCCATTTCTGAATCTCAGTGGGCATGATATTAATAAGATGTGTAGCTGCCAGGATGCATTCTCCCCAAAACCTTATAGGAAATCTAGCATGCAGCATTAGAGCCCTGGCTGTCTCAACCAAATGTCTGTGTTTTCTCTCAACTCGGCCATTCTGCTGGGGGGTTCTTGGCATTGACTTTGGGTGAACAATACCTTTTGTGGCAAACATAGATTCACAGGCTTGGTGAACAATTTCTGTTCCATTGTCTGATCTAACAGTCTTTACAGATTTCCCAAAATGATTATTCACATATGCCAAAAAAGCCTCAATTGTGGCATAAACCTGAGTCTTATCTTTCAACAGATGTGTCCAAACAGCTCTACTATGATCATCCAAAATGGTAAGAAAGTAAATAGCTCCTGATATACTTGGTGTACTGTAAGCACCCCATAAATCCATGTGAACCAATTCAAATAAACTTGATGCCATAGATAAACTTCTTGGAAAAGGTAATTGATGTTGTTTGGCAAGGACACAAGTTTCACAAAAGAGATTCTTTATTCCAGTACTGCTGGTTTGAGGTACATGACAGAGTTTGGACAATGAAGTATGCCCTAACCTAGTATGCATCAAGGATAGATCTATCTTGCTGGCAACATTAGAAGCAAAAACAGGAGCATTACTTACAATCTTATTGTTCTTATTGAAGGAAAGTAAAGATGACTTAGAGCAGCCTTGAATCTTATAGAGACCTGATATCTTTTCTCCAACAGTGATGATCCTTTTAGTTGAATGGTCCTGAAATACACACCCATGTGTGTCAAATATACAGGAAATTCCATTGGATGCTGCTAACTGACTGATAGATAATAGGCAATGTCTGAATTCAGGGATATATAAGACATTGGTGAGCAATATATCAGCAGTAAAGACTATAGATTCAGCAAAATATACTGTCTTCTTCTGACCATCAGGTAGACCCACAATTATTGGTTTTTCCAGCCTTTGAATATGAAGAAAATGATCATAATAAGGACACATATGCTCAGTAGCTCCTGTGTCAATAATCCAAGATATATTTTGCAGATATGGAACATTTGGTTGAATCTTATGATTTATACCTGCAAAATTGGTCAAAGAGGTAATATTATTCCCAGAAGCTGAAGGAACTTGCTGATTTGAAGATTGCTGATAAGCCTGAAGTTGCTGAAGCATGGACTGGAACAGTTGTGGATCGACATGCACTGCAGCAGGTTGCTGTGAAGTAGAGTTGTACTGTGACAGGGGATCTGAGAACACCTGTGATTCAGAGCTGACATCTGAAACCAGGTTTGCTGCAGTCTTTGTAACACCCCACAATTTTTGGGACTTTAATTAATTAGAGTGTTATGTTTATTATTAATCATTTTGAGGGAATTAATAAGAGTTATTTTGGGAATTTGGTGAATTATGGATTATAGGTAATTATATTTTGGGAAGTTCTATAATTGGGTTATTGGACTTGGATCGGGTTTGATCATTATTCACACTCCTCTAATAAAACCCAAACCCGAATCCTTTTTATATCTTATACGTACAACACAAAAATAAGAAACTCTTCATTCCCCTCAATTTATTCGGCCTCCCTCCATCTCCTCTATATGTCTCTTTCGTTTTCCTCCACCCGCCGAACATCTCAGCAGAACAACATCGACTTCAAACACACACAATTCTCTCATACAATCTCTGATTAGAGCGTGGTTGGTGACGTTAGAACCGTGATTTGGATATGAATCCAAAAACATATAGATTGTACCAAGATTCCATGGGATGCTCACTGTAGAGATGTTTTAGTAGAGCTGTGTCTATCTACCCGAGAACTGTGTCGCCGCCTCGGTATTCTGATGATTCCCGTCGACTCCGAATATATTTTAAAAAAATATTTTGTGGAGGTGTTCCTTACTCTAGAATTGACAACATATCAAAAATTGGTAAGACCTAGATATGTGGATAAAAAGTTATATTAGATTTCGTGGGTAAACCCTAATTCATGTTTATGGTTCAGTGTGAGATCGATTCCCGTTAATCCACTTGGAGTTTGTGGGCGAAATTTGGAGGCAACGTTCCTGACATTACCCTTTATGTCATACTCAATTGTGGTGGTCATACAATGTCGGAGGTAGGAGTTATCTATGTTTAAATACCACTGTCTTCGTTTAGATTCATGATATATTAGTTAGTTTGTGAGATTATGGCTTATGGATATACCTTGTGAATTATGGGATCATCGATTGAGTTTGTGATTGAGGAGGTGTAGTTCATTGACTTGGTTAGAATAGTTTGATTTAAGGATTAGCGTTGAAAGGTAAGAACGTTGTTCATCCAATTTTTGGACTATACTATCCTCTCACTTGATTCGTATATTCACTTGCCCATTATTCTTACGTTTGATTCTTAACCACCTATTCATTTAATTTGCCAATGCTTGTTTCAATATAAATGTTCACACATAACCCGTCTAAGTTCGCTTGTTGCCTCAGCCTCTCGGCTTCCTTACTCGGCTGGTCTCTCGGTCTCTCGGCCACTCGGCTTCTCGGCCGAGTGGTTATTATTGTTGCTATTGTTGATTTTGTTCTCGCTTGCGTTCTTATGTTGTTGACATTGTTCCGGCTATGGCCGTTTATAAATCGTATTGTGAATAACGTACCATCAAATAATGAATTTAAAACGGATGAAAGAAAAGAACGATAAATGATTACCACCTAGAGTGATTGTGATGCGGCCCTGACCGATCACCGTTTATACCTCTGATCAAGGTACTGTTTAGGTCGGAGTAGCTACCGACTGCCTATTAGGCTTTCCTCCTGGAGGTACGCATCCTACTGGATCTCTAGCGAGGGGTGTGCACATTTTAAGTTTTTAGGAATCGTTTATATGTACTCTAGCTCGCGCCGGTTCGAGATTGTGGTGGATGTGGCCTGTGGGGTAGGAGTCCAGCCTTGTATGAACGTATGTAATGGGATCCTGCGTTTCCGTTAACGATATGATGGTTGTCGCACTAATCTTCTGACTCTCTGTCTTTACTGATGTAACTTTCGTTTTTTATTTGTTAGCTACGCCCCTCAAGGCGCGTATCTTCAATTTATCTTGTGATTTGTGATATCTTACTCAGCATGTATGCTGGCGTTCTTTCTCTGGTTTGTTCCCTACCTTATTTCTGGGGCCTACGTCATCCTCGATGGCATAGTTGACAGGTCTTGAAATGGTTGCTTGCTAGTGAGGATGTCATGCATGCTGGGGACTTTTCATTTCGAACAAGTTGTATTTTGGATTTAAGTTTTGAGAACTGTAGTTCGACAATTTAAGTCTTCCGCTGTTGTTTAGTTAATTAGCTATTTATTTATGTTAGTTTATTGATTCTAAGCCTAGCAATTGACGCAGTAGTCAATTGCGGCGTAACGACTCTTTATTTTCCGAATTTTGTTTTAGCGAAAATTTAGGGTTGTTACAGTCTTACCAGAAGAAGCATTTTGTCTGATTGTCTGAACCAATCAGGAATCTTTGCACCAGGTTTCTTGAAGCATTCATCAGAGAGATGCCCTTTCCTGTTGCAGTGTTTGCAGATAGACTTTTTCTTAAACTCTCTGTATGATTTGTAGTCAGTGAAGCCAAGTTTATTGGATGACTTGGTTGCTTCTGGTTGATGCTGAGTCTGTGAGCTGGATTTATATGACCTGGCAGAAACTTGCTGATGACTGTCAACATCCATTGCACTGGCATCTTCCAGAGATTGCAGATTAGTCATATGCCTGCCTCTCTCAGCACTTAGTAGTTGACTGTATACTGAGGTGAATTGGGGGAGTGGAGAGGTAGATAGCAAGTTATCTTTGAGAGTATGATAATATGAATCCAATCCCATCAGAAATCACACCACTTTCTGCCTGTTTTGTGCATCAACCAACTGTTTCAGGATATTGCAAGAACACTGTTCCATACCACCACAGGTACAGGATGGAATGCCCTCAATTGCAGACATATCCTCCCAAATTCTTTTCATCTTTCCATGATACTCAGCTATGGTATGATTTCCTTGTTTCAGGTCATTCAATTGGCACTGTAACTCATAATACTGAAAGCTATCAGTCTGACCATAGCTTTCAGAGAGTTCATCCCACAACTCTTTAGAGGTATTACAAAACTGAAAACCTTCAGCAACAGTCTCTTCCATAGAAAACAAAACCCAGCACATGACAAGATGGTCCACAAACACCCACTTTTGGTAGTCTGGATGAGTAACAGCAGGCTTTTGCAGTGTACCATTCAAGAAGCACAATTTAATTTTGGCAAACAAAGACATTTTCAAAGTCCTAGACCACTGTCTAAATTCATTGCCATTAAATTTTTTAGAAACAATTGGAATATGAGGCTGATCACCTGAATTAATGTGGTAGGGATCAGTGTAAAGATGTGAACCAGAAGAATTCGTAGCTGCGTCCACCATTTTCACAGTTGAGATAAGTTGTTGCCTGATAAAATATCAGCAAACCACCAGTAAACTCTGTAACCGCCGGAAACCACCAGAGAAAACCCTAGAACCGCCGGAAAATCGCCAAAAATCGTCGGAAAAGCCAAAATTTCTACCAAAAACTTGATAGAAGTCACCAGAATAAAGGTTGAGCTTATCGAAATAAACGAACATCTCAACAACACCAAAGACACTGATTTTAACCAAAGAAACTTCCTGAATAAGCATAATAAGACTGATTTTAGCAATTGTTGCTAAGAATCAGTCAGAAACAATCAGATTTCTTGCAATTAACCAGCAAGAACAGTCGAATTAATGGCGAATTCCTGCAAATTCACCAACAGTCTTATTTCCGATGTGGAAATATGAAATCCTGCTTCAATTTGAAGCAAACCGAAGAATTTGGGTAAAATTTTGAGCGGAATCGAAGAAATTTCACTCGAAACAACCGATTTTGAGCTGAATTTGTAGAATTCAAGCTCGAATTTGCCAAATTACAAGAGTAATTTCGAAAAAAAATGAAGAACTTTGAGCGGAAATTGGATCAGATTAGGTCTGATACCATGAGAAATGAAGTGAAAGATAAACTTGTGGGAGAAGATTGAGAGAAAATCATATTGATTATCATTGATTGATTTGAGAAAACTGAATTAGAATTGGAGTACAGATACAGGGTAGTTTGTATACCCAACTGAAGCTAACAAACTCTAACAATCTGTTATATGTCTTAGGAGGGTATTTGAGTCATTTGTTGTGCTAGTATACTTCATAGTTTTGTTATGAGAAAACAATAGAAGCAGGCCTTCGGATCATGGAACCTAGTAGCCGACCACTTGGCCTTGCAAGTGAGGCCTATTGGGGATGTGGTAGGCACATCCAACTTCT
Organism: Spergularia azorica; assembly: GCA_038382645.1. Classification (NCBI taxonomy): domain Eukaryota; kingdom Viridiplantae; phylum Streptophyta; class Magnoliopsida; order Caryophyllales; family Caryophyllaceae; genus Spergularia; species Spergularia azorica. The sequence goes on from JBBYHQ010220551.1 coordinate 32,565, forward strand.
TTGACAATAATGTAAATCCCGTTTCCCCTTGGGAGGATGTAATAGAGTAATAGACTTCGGTTAGTTTGTGTTCATTCGTCTTGTAAGTTGTAACAAAAAAATGGTGTTCATTCGTCATGTAACAAAAAAAACGGGAGGCTAGGATCCTCGAAATGTTTCAATCTTATTGCTCACTAAAGGGAAGTTTGGTTCATTTTGTGGATTTGAAACGACATGAAATAAAAATGAAGGAAGTGGTATCGAGTTTCGTTCATTGATAGAGTTGTATGATTTAGAAAATGGAATGTAATCATTCAATAAGTAAGGGTAAAACAATAATTAAATTTTAATTCAGATAACAACCAATCTCACATATTCTCTTCTCTCTCCTCCCTCATTGCCACCGGTGACCACCACCATCGACAACTTTGCCGACCATCACCGATTCACCGGCCACCACCATTCTTACCGCAATCACGTGATAAGTAGCCCATGTATTTTGCTTTTTTTCCAAATAGTACTCAAATCTAGGTCTATGAAAAAAACAATCGTTTTTTGATGGTAGGGTGGTGCGAAGGGCTGCGGGAATGGATGGCGGCATCCGCGCGTCGGAGAGAAGTGTGGGAGTAGGGGTTAGGATAAAAGTAGGGTGAGAGAAAAGATGAGGAAGATTAAGCGATGAGGTGGCGGGGTGGCCAACAATGCTGCCGATGAGGTCGTCGACGTAGGGCCGGCCAGTTAGGGATGTCTTCGGCGACTAAGGTGTCATGGCGCGCGGTTCCGTCAGTGTGGGTGGTGGACGGGTGGAGCTGGGAAGAGAGAGAATATAACATATTGGAATGAATTTCATCACCTAAGCATTTTTAGTGGAGACCGGGTAGTTGAATTGGTTGGTCTTCATTCCATCTTACTTACCATGAAGACCTATTTCATTTTTTTCAATTCTATGACTGGCTCATCCCCATGATAAAATGTGGTCTTCATTTGCTAATCTCGTTGGCCATGGAGACCATTCCCTTGCTCATTCTCTCTCCTCATTTTATATTATTTTTGGCCACTGAAGACCTAGTTCTAAGTTGCCAATAAATATGTAACGTTTCGGGAGAATAATTTGGGGGAGAGTAAGGGGGTAACAAAATAACAAATTAAAATTCCTAACAAACACAAAGAAACGGAGTGGGAACATGACTGTACTCTGTTTCTTATCACCCCAAAAAGTGAATCAAACGGACCCTAAGTAGGTTTTAAAAACTCATATTAACCTCATCCATTCAACTCGCGTCGCACATGAACATCAATCTATTTGCTCTCACCAAATCGACAAAAATACCCTCTCTTTAACTATTTTTAAATAGATTTCTAAAATTTTATGCATTTTCGGTTAGGAAAATTGGAGTTGAATTGAGGGATTAATGGTTGGGGATAATGAGTGATTTATTTATTATTTTTGGAGATAGTGGGTGGCTTGTTTATTATTTTTGGATATAATGGGTGAGTTTATTGTTTTTGGAGATAGTGGAGTGTTGATTGATAATGAAAACTTACCTCAAATAAAAAGTTTATAAGTGGAGTTTCTAAAGAAGACCTCCCGAAAAGGAATATGTGGTGTTTAAAGGAAGACATAGGGAGTATAAAAGAATTGCACTCGTAAATTTAAAAATGTATTCGAAACGTTCTAGGTCCGTGGTAAGCGGTAGCCTAAAGACATTCAGTAAGTTTTGTGTGAGATAAACGATCTCACTATAAATTATTGTGAAATCATTTTATTCTTTTTTAATTACAGCGACCTATTATAGGTTTTTAATGACTATTATACTTCTTTTAGTGAATTGTTAATTTATTATAAGAACAGCTCACATAGGATCTTCAAAAGCAGGGCGGATCTACCAAGGGGGAGGGGGCTCCCAGGACACTGGAAATTTTTTTCGAAATGCAAATTTTTGTACTATAAATTATGAAAAGGTCCTATAAAACAAGGGCGGGACACCGAAAAATATTATTGGGACACCGAGAAATTTTATTTCTCGATTCGCCACTGCTTAAAGTGGTTACTTTATAAGTTATGGTAATTTTTCTATTTTGTAATCCTTTAACAACGTACAGTAATGTGGTTTATTTGTAAACTAAAACGATTACTAATTAAATACAATGATCACAAATAAATGGTGAGACCTTCTCATCATATGAGAATTTGTCAACTAGGCAGTTTTTGAACAAGTTAAGTGATCTCACGTTAATTTACTGTGAAACCGTTTCATATGAGACTTTGGCAAAAATAATTAGGTGTGTATACAGTATATACTATTAAAAAAAAAAAAAAAGGTCTCAACACTCTCAAGTGTACAGTTCGTGTGTGCTCTCACTTACCCTTGTCTTGCTTCTACAACAAGTGGAATGCTAGCCAAAATACATATGAATAAACAAAAAGTAGAATGGTGATGAACTGATGATGTCAATTTTCAAATAAAAATGAACATTGTTATGTTTTGCATTTTTCCTTGGATTTAGACATTTGGTAGCCTTAAACGGCACCTTATAACTTACAAGTTTGTGAGAGTAGTTAGTACATGTCAAAAGTTGAGAGAGTAGACACTACGTCAAATATGGGCTTCGAGAACCAGCATAAGAAAACGGAATTTTGAAAAACCGATCTCTTATCTATATGAGAACGGTTCCTCTAAAAACCGTTCTAAAAGATAATTTGTAGAAAAGGAAAAATAAATATTAAATACCTAAGAGAACGGTTCCTTTGAACACCGGGCCTTCTAAAACGTTTCTTAGAGAAATCGTTCTAAAAGACTTACCTAACAAAACGGGTATCTTGCTAACCGTTCTAATATGTCACAAAAGAAAATAAAAATAAAAATAAAAATAAAAATAAAAAACTCATTATTATTCCCTTCGTCATTTCCGCCCCACCCATTCATTCATTCATCCATTCATTCATTTTTCACTCTCTCTCATCTTCGTAATCTTTTTATCCCTCTCATTCTCATATCTAATCTCATATACAACTATCATCATCAGATCTGATCATCAATATTTCATCATCTTTACCTATTTTTTATACAAATTAATTATTTGTCTTTCCAATCTCATACCACTCCGTCCCAAATTAAACTTCCCATGGAACTTGAAACCCTCTCACATAACACTATTCTATGGGAAGTTTAATTTGGGACGGAGTGGCATATCCAAAGCATCCGCGCTGTCCACCTTCCTCGTCAAACCGCACCCCTCAAATTTGCGTCAGGTGAGTTTGTATCTTCTCCCAATTTTTGTGAATTTAGTTTTGGTTTCTTTTTATATACAATTTCCACTTGACAGCAATTCCCATATCTTTTGGTTCACTTTTTGTTTTGTTTTGAAGTTTCTTGAAATTCAAACATGATTTGGGTACTTTAATTTGGGGTTTTCTGATCTAGTTTTTGTCTAATTTTCATTTCTTTTTCAGATCTACAATTTTTTCGTTCTCGATTCGAATTGTGTTTCGGCGTTTAGAGGCGTACTCTACGACTGTTTCGACGCCGTGTTGGAGGAAAGGCGAGGAGAACTAGATCAACGATGAAGGCGAGAGCAGCAATTATGAAGATAGCATTTAAGGTTTTTTAGATCCAGACTTGATTTTGGTAGAAGAATAGTGTTTACTTGGTCGGTTGTTTTTTCTTTATCTGTTGGATCTAATCAGTTTGTAATTTATCAGATGTACATATATATACAATCTCTATATATCAGATCTAATTTTAAAATTAATTTGTGGTGTTGTTGTTTTGTTGTTGTTGCTGCTGCTGCTGCTGGTCAGGTCAAATTAATTGTTGCTTGGGTGTGCATCGAATATTTTTTTTTTTTTTTTCAAAATACTACCTTTTAGAACGGTTCTGCAAGTAACCGTTGTATTATCTGTCCACTTACCACAACGGTTTCCTGGTAAACCGTTCTTATACGTCTTTCAGAACGGTTTTTGGCGGAACCGTTCTGAAAGGTATATAAGAACGGTTGCAACCGTTCTCTTACCCTTTAAGTACAGCGGTCTAGAGAACGGTTCTATAACTGTTCTCCTTAGTTTAAATAGACCCGTTCTTAAAGGTCAAATATGACCTAGTGAGATGTCCATAGTCGTCGACAGTTCCTACAACGACAATGTTTTTACTGCACGAATATAGCATACTAGTGACTACTTACGTTATGTTATTCCTAGTACTTTTTGTGTAAAATCGTAGAACATACTTGTGACAATAAGATATGACGAGAGATTGAAGATGAGGCCTTTCGGTATAAAATCGACTTTGAAAACTTAGTCCAGACGTGATCAGTAAAACGATCTCACTTGAAAGTTGCCGATATTTTGTAGATATTGCTTAATTGTCTTTTTGCTTGTTAGATTGAAGGACGTACGTAGGACATTGTTTGGTTTCTAGAGATAGAACCAAACGATAAGGACAGATCTTGACGTCAAAGATTAGCAAATAAATGGAATGCTAACGTTACCATATGCTCGCAATCTGCTGGCACTTGGCGGCTACTATTCAACAAAGATTAAAGGGGCAGCAATCTAATAATTAGTCAGCTACTACATGATTGCACACTTATTATAATTAAACCTACTCGTATTACCTAATCCATTAAATAATTACGTGCTATTCTAATATTGGTTAGCAACCACCTTTAATTTCAAGATATTTATTCCTATGGAGACATGCATGAGGAATATAATTTTTTTTTTTTCAAAAAAAAAAAAAAAACAATTGATCTCCTTCTTTAACCCTTGTATGATTTAACTGTCGATCGAATTTGAGTTAATAATCTAATATGAACATAATGTATCGTATTTGATATGATTTGAATGTTTAAGAATATGCTGAATTTAGTTGAAAGTAATACCAAGATTGTCAACAATTAATAGACTCATTAAAAATTAAGATCGACTTAAAATATCGAAATTAAACTCATCTTGTTTTTCAGTTGACTCATACATGAACCAAACTAAACTAATCTGTTGTAGGTGAAAGGGACTATGTAAGAGTAAGATTAAGCTAAGAAAATGAGTGTGAGTCACAATTCGGATACCTCATTTTCTCGAACATCTACTACCTGCGCTGGCAATCTAATGCTTAATTGCTTATCCAATACTCCACTTTTCAGTCAAGAAACAGTCGTAGAAAGTTGAGACAAACAGTGTACAAAATAAAAATTAGTTCTTCTACCAATCTTCTAATTTGCTTCTAGCAGGATCTAAATCACTAAGATTATAAAATTAATTAAAGTACTTTAATCTGGAAGCATATCCCATACCATTCTTCTCATCTATAAAATGTTCTTGGTCTTTATATATATGTGACAAGGTACTCAAGGTCCTAAGTAACAAGAACAAGAATTTTCACATACTCTAGCTTGCTTCTTCAACCTTATTTGAGCTAAATAAGTTAAACCTTTTAGGTATGTATTCTCTGCGTATTTTCATTCTGGTTTGTCGAAAACATTTTTTTTTTTATGTTTTCCATGCATAGAAAAACAATTGCGTGCACTAGATTACCCCCCATCCTAGATGGTATGTTATACGTGATGAGAAATTCAGGGTATACATACATTATTTGACGTATGTGGTCGCATTATCGATCATTAGATTGATGTTTAGTTGTACGAAAACTCCAATACATCAAGCGCATGTGTATCAACTTGTTATTATTTTCCTTTTTTTTCTAAGTTACAAAGGTAATTTAGTAAATACTATTGCATTTTCTGACTTACATATACGTGATCAAATTTTGTTCAGGAAACAATGGCGAGGGGACACTTGAGACCAGCAGCATCCTTCCTATTGTTCCTCAACTTCTGCATGTATGTAGTGGTGTTGGGCCTATCTGGTTGGGCCATGAACAGGATTATTGATCATGGAAGTGGTAATCTTTCTACACTTAATTAGTACGCTTATATACGCATCAAGTACTTCTATCTTAACTCGCAATAACTATACAATTCAAGCGTCCTCGTTAGGATAAATTTATACTCCTAGTTGTTTACTATCACATCAGCTTTTATCGATTATTCATAGAGTTTACTAGAAATGGCAAAAGAAATATAAAAGTAATTTTTTAAACAAATGAAAATGCGTAGAATACTCTACCAATCATGCAAATAGAATTATTTGCCACTCTAAACAATCCCAATCTATTTTCAATGTGTTTGCAGTTGGTTGGGGACAAAATGGGGTCACAACATACTTTATATTGTTCTCCCTGATAGCGGGAACAGTTGGGGCAGTCTCATGCTTGTTCGGCCTAAACCATGTCAGGACATGGGGTGGCGATAGTTTGCCGGCCGCCGCAGCTGCCGCCGCAATAGGTTGGAGTCTCACTATCTTGGCTTTGGGGTAAGTTCTCAACTCCTTGTTATTATAATTTAATAAAAATTGAGCACCTTTGCTAGATTAGATGAATACGTTATCAGTTGATCGATCTAAGTGCTCAAATATAGTGCAACAAATTGTACTAATGTTGTAATGTTGTTACAGATTTGCCTCCAAGCATATTAAGCTCCACACCGATAACACTCAATTGGTAAGAACACCCATTAATACATACTCGTATAGTCGTATGTGATAGCTTTTCTTCCCTATATATTTTATTAGAGAAACATTTGGTGTAATACAGTGTAACATTATCATAACACACATAAAAATGATTTGGTTGAAATTATGGTGTCAAACAAGTACATGTCTTCCCTAGGCTCCGCTCTACAATTATACATAGTACAATGTAGTGCAACACTACTTAACACTCTCGTTGGTTCGGGGCTTCGCGTTCACTTTCACTTTCGTGGCACACAAATATAGACCGTAGACTTAACAATTGATGATATTGTACAGGTTTTGTTTAGATGTACGTCTTTGTCTTGGTGGTTAGAACCTCTCCTTTTATCCTAGCCAACAGAGTTTGATTCTCGATCTCCCGCCTATAGGGCAATACATACCTAAAAAGAAATTAAGATTGCAGTACACATTTCTTATTTTACGACGTTTTTTGGTGCAGAAAACATTGGAGGCATTCATCATAATCCTAAGCGGAACAATGCTCCTTTACATGGGTGCTATTCATGGCGCTATCAGGAAGTGAATTGAAACAAGATAACAACATGTCAACGAAACACTTCTATAACGTACTCTGTGTGTTTATATTCAGTCTGAGAAATTTGTTTTGTGTTTTTTGCAAATCTTGCAAAGTTGTGACTTGTGAATTGTGAGAGGTTCGTCAGTATATTGGTAAATTATTTGATTGATTACATTATAAGAGTATACCTCTTTTGTATAAAGGAGAATGGGTCTTATGGTGTGATAATTCTTGATTCTTGACGTTAGACCCTTAAAGTTATTGTACTCTTGCAGTTTATCAATTTTTTCTTTTCTTTTTGCGTATCTAGTTTATTAGAGTTTCGGTATAGCTATATTAAGATAGTGGCAAGTTACGCGTACAGGGTAACAATGGGAGTCTAGTTAACACAACCTTTGTCAGCAAAATCAAGTTGTTTACACTTAATCCAACCTTTGTAGAGAGTAATAACCTTACTACTTTTTAACAACAACAACAACAACAGGTAGTTATTTCAAAAAAAAAAAAAAAAAAAAAACAACAACAACAGGTAGACCGAAAAAAAGAAAGGCAAGATTAACTCATTCCATGTATGAAGAACATAAAATGGGACGATGGTAAATATGGGCAACTTTAGCCTCATATGTTTGGGGGTGGTGATTTTTACATTTTCTAGATTGACTATTACACACCTCGAAGTGAGTCATAGTATCCAATGCTCCTCTCACATAAAGGAGTATAAAAATCAATCAGAGGAGAATTTGCTAACGTTAGTTTTATGTTATTTTCTCTTCTTTTACCTTACATTTGAAATTTGACCAAATTATTTGTGTCGAATTGTGTTCATTTACGCCGACCCTAAAAACGACGTATTTACAACTTTATTGGCGCAAAAGTATATAACAATTGGAACATCAATAATCAATATGCACAAGAATTTCAATTACAAAACAAATTTAAGTGGCAGAACTGTGACAAACTTGAAATTAAAAAGGTCACAACCTTTGTGTTATTATGCTGACAATAAATCAATAAAATCATAGGAGAATTCACAGGGTAACTAAAAAGTAAAAAAAATCACCTGCGTATGCAAAAATCAGAATTCTGTCTTAAAACTTTTTGTTTTAATTTGTATATATTCTTTATCTGATCTGAGGTATCACCAATTTATCAAATCATCTGTATGTCTGGCAAAGAATATTTACTTTTGCTCATCAGAAGAACAAAAACTGAGGTAATGTCATAGAATATGCAGCTCAAAAATTAGTTCTCTAAGGACCCTTTTAGGCCTAATGTAAGAATCATGTCTTCTGCTTTGCCTGCAGTTTAAGTCACCTCCTTTACAACCCTACACAGAAGCCTCCTTGCAAGAAAAGAACCAAACTCTTTCGTATTTCGACACCGTATATAAACATGACATCCTCTGGTACATCCTAAAACATCAGTCATCTTTTCGAGCTCCTTGCATACTCCTAATCATCAGCTTTCTTGTTCTAACAGCTTGATTCTCTTGTTAGAAGTCGAGTCGAAAGAGATGGCCAGTGAACAGATGAAGCCGGTAGCCACATTGCTTCTGTTTCTTAATTTCTGCATGTATGTCGTGCTGCTAGGCATTGGTGGATGGGCAATGAATGAAGCCATCGATCATGGATTTATCATAGGTATGTATAGTCTACTAGACTACTTGGGGCTGGTTCATCGTCTATCGTTTTTCATTCGGTTCATACTAGGGCGCCAAGGTTGTTACAGTTAACTGTTATCGATTATATGATTGTTATGATTCACAGGTCCAGGATTCCAGCTCCCTGCGCATTTTTCACCAATCTACTTCCCAATGGGAAATGCTGCAACTGGATTCTTTGTGATGTTTGCTCTCATAGCTGGAGTTGTTGGTTCTGCCTCATGCATCTCAGGCTTCAACAATCTCCGAACATGGAGCCGTGAGAGCATGCCAGCCACGGTAACTGTTGCTACCATTGCCTGGACCCTGACTGTTTTGGCTATGGGGTAAGTTCCCTTCCACTCTTTTGCCTTTAGTCTGATACCGATGTTCAATAGTCTACTTCCCTGTATTCAGAAGGACAGAAGAACAAAGTGTTCTCGAATCTGAGGCAACAACCATTGATTTTCTTTTATTGGATCCTGCAGATTTGCATGCAAAGAGATCAATCTCGAGTACAGAAACGCCAGCCTGAAGGCGTTGGAGGCATTCTCCATCATTCTATCTGCTACACAGCTCCTGTACATTGCACTTCTCTCCGCACCAGTTTACTGAAGAAACTATCAGGAAGATTGTTCCAACATTATTCTTTCATGAGACGAAATTTCCCTCGGTTCTAATAGACCGATCCAGAGTGGGGAATGAAGGATTCCGAATTGCTTCATTTTGCTATTTTTTAAAGTGTTATTATGATGTTATAATTTCATTTGTAATAGCTCCGAAATTGAGTAAAGATTGAATAAATGAAAAAGAAAAAAAAAACATTCTGTTGTTGCACATAGGAGGTATGATACAATGAATGAGTTCTAAACATCTCCAGATAAAATAAAAAAATTGTCAGCAACTTTCTACCCAGGTAAACCACGATTGAACAGATCATCTACCACAGATTGAAACAAAGGTGCATCTCAGGTTATGTAGACTGCAAACATCATTCCAATTGCGGCTAGTCGTTTACAAGTTGCGCACAGTGTATGACAAACCAAAAGTAACTCCTGCAGGGCCATGAATAGTTGAAACTCAACGAAGGTACTACGAGTTTCGTACAGGAGTTTAATTTGCAATCCAATAGGGGCAAAACCTCAACAAGACAGACATTATCAGTTTCATCACCACTTGTATAACAAACAACACTACCTCGGCCCCAAGAAGTTGGCCTCTTATCTTTAGATGGCCATCCATCATCCTTGGATGAAAATGAAATCTTTTGGCCAATTCCTCCGAGCCAAAATACAGTCCGACATCAACAATCCAATAATTAGAGATAAGAGACAAGAACAAAATTCCAGCTCATAAATCACACAATCAAATTCACAATACGCGGACCTCAGCTAATTGAAGGAATGAAGCAGATTACAAAAGATTACGAGTACTTCAGGAAACTTGTAATCGAACCAAATGAGAATCCACCATATGGTTCAGCAATTAGAGGTAAGAAGGTAACATGCTTAGATCCAAAACTGAGGGAATCTTCAAAACTAGATCATTTCTATATTTTAAATTCGAACTCAAAACCATACAGGACAAGACCAATAAATAAAATGCAATTCTAAGTACATAATAAAATAAAATAAAAAAGAAAAAAAAAAAAAAACCAAAAGTTGAGCAAACACGAGAAATCGACCAAGACTATCAACAGAAGTCACTATGCAAGTGCAAGATAGAAGCAGTTCATATAGTACGCTCACTTGCTAATTATTCTTTCCAGAAATGCTTGATATATCCTTACAAGCTGTATACAGTAATGTCCTATAACCATCCTCTTCTTCTCAAACCCAGCATCATCAGCGACATCACTTGAAGCTCTGATTCTGCAACACAGAAATGCACAGGATGTTAAACATAATCAGATAAAGCTATGTAACATCAATTTGTCAAGTGCAACACCAAGTGACTGTTCCATTAGATTGACCTTAGATACAAAACTATCAGAACGAACTCCGCTCATGATAAAATATAGTATAGGCCCCTTCAAAATCAGCAAATATATATCAGTGGCAATGCTTATACCAAAGAGTGCATAAACAGCAATTCCTATAGGCAGTCACTGAGCGAAGTTCCTTTGTTTTATGCTACACATTACGTCTCACTACAAGAGCACATTCAATATATAGCCAATAACAATAGCAAAGGTCTTTTATCTCCCAATCACTTATATCTACTGGAAACTGGTCACAGAGTTGCCTAATTCTATACTGCAGGACATTAATCACAATTATGAAATCAACATAGAAGCTTGTTCATTGCAATTTCCAAGAAAATAGCCCCAGTAGGCAAGAGAACTACACGCCACCAGAGAAAGCTTATGGCGATCAGAATATAAATGCCACTTAACTCCTCTCCAGTCTCCACCAAGGCGAAAGATCAAATGTACACTCTGCAAAGTACATACTATACTATATACATCTAAGAGTAGATGTAAAATTCAACCAAGCCCAGATTACGGGAATTGAAGTGATGCCTTGAGGTCCTTGATGTCAATACTATACCACGTCCAAAAGTCTGTTTAAGTTTCCTAATAGTCCCTTAGTTTTAAGAGAAGTTGTCATCTTCCTCGACCACGGCAGATTATCCTAGATTCAGAAGCGATTATCTAAGTCCCTATTTTTAAGAGAAGTTGTCATCTTCCTCGACCACGGCAGATTATCCTACATTTAGAAGTGATTATCTAAGTCCCTCGACAAAACAAATAAGAAAAACAATACGTCTACAAAGGTGATAAATGGAATTTTGGAAGCCCCACTCCCCAGAGAGAGAATTTAAATTGACATACAACTGGATGCAGAAGTAGTCTATTAACAATGCCTTTAGCCTATACCACTCCGTCCCAAATTAAACTTCCCATGGAATTTGAAATTTCCTCACATAACACTATTCCATGGGAAGTTTAATTTGGGACGGAGTGGTATACACCTAATCAGTTTGTCACACATGATCATTATCCAAAGTGGCAAAAATGCCACTATAGAAGTAAACTAAAAATTCCAATGTGTAAGGGAAGGGCTACTTTTATAATTGAACTGGTGCGAGGTAGTTTTTGGTCATCCCATTCAAGTGCCAGATTGGGCGTTATGACATCACCCTCCAAAAATAAACAGCACTAACTGTTGAAGAAAACATTTGTTGATTCAGACAAAGAGACACTAATGGAAGGAAAGGAGGGAGCAATTGAACAAATAGAGGAGCGGAAGACAAGCTTCCATTGCTAAAAGGAAGAGAACGAGTGAAAGGAAGACATCAAATCCTATAGAGGAAGGCTTTTATATGGCCATAAAAACAGCAACAACAACAAAGCCAAGTGCCAAAATGATTTGGGGTCGGCTAATATAAATGGCCGTATGGAATTGTCAATAGGCCAAAGCAGTCATCATGAGTACCCAAGTTCAAATTCTCTATCCGCAAATTACTTTTTCACTAGGTTATTAGTTATGGCTTGTGATTCTATCCTGAAAGATTGAATTGGTTCAGCTCCATAATTATAAGAATACTAAAGAAATGCTACCAATCAGACATCAATCTTCAAGTTACCCAACACAAAATCAGTACACAAACTCCAACACAGTTCGAAGCATATAACTACAATTCAGTAGCAAGAGAACTAACTGAAAGGCAGCAATCAGACTCTAGTACATAACTCTATTTTTTTCTGTCAAAAGAGAAAAGTGGCATACATCTAAAAAAAATGAGGAATTGAGGATAACAAAATCTCAAGTGAAACCAATGGCAGATAGGTTAAGCCAAGTGGAGTGAACCGTAACACGAAATCAGTTGCAGCAGTACAGCTTGCCAAGAACAAGATTACCACACTCAGTCTCAAAGATGGAATACATATAGCTAAACAGTATCATTTGAAACGCACAGATGAAACGTGTACGAGCCAAACACAACAAAGCCTAAACCCATAAAATAAGCTCTTAAGACAAACAAGTCGCCCAAACAGTCATAGGAGTCGAATACTCACCTAAATTTATCTACTGGAATCACCAGAGAAAACTTCAAAAAGTCCACAACAGCTCAACCAGGATGTTCTTCGCACTGGCACTGGAACAGACGATATCAAAGGCTGCAAGTTCAAGGATGAGAAGACACACATATCAGGGCAATAAATAGGTGGCCAATTTTCACTACACCAACAAGAAAAAGAGCTAAAAACATCTCAAAACATACCTGCTCTTCAGCATACTTATGCGTCTCTGGTGTGCTACCATTGTTATCCGGACCACTTTCCTCTACAGCCTTAACACCAGAAGACTGAGGCAACGACACTCCATCATCTCTTGCTGTGACACCAACAGGTTCCGGTGTACTCTCAGATCCTCCCTGCACAACTGGAACCAGCTTTTCCTCAATTTTCTCCTGCACCGAATCTATTACTCCTGAAGCAACCTTGGTTTTGTCCTCAAATGCTTGTAAAACTCCGTCCACGTTTTGCTTCAACGCTGACTCAATCACATTCAAATTCTCAACTGGTACACTCTCACTCACAACAGTGGATTCTTGTGGCAACGAAACCACCTGCTTGACCGACTCCTCTAAAGGGATACTCTCCTCGACAGACTCCTCCACCGATTCCTCCATCACACTATCAGCAGAAACAGCCGTGGCGGTTTCATCCTGCTCCTTTACCTCTTCAGCTTCAGCAGGCTTCTCTTTCTCAACCACCACCTCGTCCTCATCCGAACTCGAGCTGCTACTGCTACCACTGCTGCTAGAGCTTTTACTATTCCCGTTCCGAAACTCCGTAGCAATTTCAGAACCCTCCTCCGGCCGCTTCGATTCCGAAACATTTCCCTCTCCCAAATTCACCCCCTTTACCCCCTCATCCTCAACATTCCTCTCCCTCTCATCATAACCCGTTGGATCATCACTCCCTACCATAATTCCATCCATTCCACAACAATTAATTAACCAATCAGATTAATTAATACAAACAAATTACCAAACAACCAAAAATCAATCAACCAATCAAATCAAATTCAAAATCAATCAAAAAAAACTAAAAACTAAAACCCAATTGTTAAACCCTTAATCCCATCAAACAAAGCACCAAATTGACAAACAAACAGAGACCCAGATACCAAAATTCCAACTAGATTACAAATTAAATACAAGAAACAGCAAAGGAGTAATAATTGAAATGACAGATAAAAAGAGGCATGTAGAATAAGGAAGAAAGAACAAACCTTGAGAAGAAGAGTGAGACCCATTACTTTTGGGGTTGTTATGTGCTTCTTTTTGCAACTTTTTCTTGGCAGCTTTTCTCTTCTTAGCACCAGAGGGCATGATTGATTGCTTGCTTTTGATTTTGATTAAAACTTTAGGAGAGAGAAAAATAAAAACTAGTGAAGAAATCAATGGGGGTACCCAACAGATCGTGGGTTGTCCCTTTAATTAAATTAATTAATTGTTGATTTAACACTGAATCTAAACTTTCCCAGTAAGATTATACTCAGAAATTAATTGATGAATTATTATCAAGTGTACTTAGTATATGAATATGAAAATCATATACTATATGATTCCAAAAAATCACACCTCACAGTCTCAGACTTTGTGACTGTCTTCGACCCCCCTTTGAATAAAAAAAATTAAAATTTGATGAAATTATTATCAAGGGTTTTATATGTGTGGTGTTGGTATTGGGGTTTTTGTGTTGTTGGAAATTTCAAGAAGCAGATAGAGATTTTTGGGTGCATTCGCATTATCTGTATCTTCTGGCTGCTGGGCTTTTATTGGCTTTTATTTTCTACTAAATTTAATCATGATAAACCCCCAATTATCATTTGAAAATTAATTTAATTGATTATTGTCTTTATTATAATAATAAAAATAACAATACTGGTTTATCATTTTCATTTTCAAAATAAATGGTATTTATCTTTACCTTTTGATGAAACAACCAAATTAAAAATGATATGATGGAAAAGGATCAAGGTTGAATTGGCCTAGTAGTAAGGAACTCAACTTGTCTGGAGGTTGTCCCGGGTTCAAATTCTTTTGGTTCGGTAACATATTAGTAGGTAGAAGCTTCTCTTTTAACCGGATCAACATGTTACTGTGCGTGTTTCGGATTGGTATTTGGTAGTGTAGATTCGACGTACCCGCTCCATTTATATTCACACGACTCTTTTTGTAGGGATGAATATCAGTAGGGGGTGTTTAGAGTTAGGTAGTGATACATGGTTATCACATAGAAGAATATGTTCGTTTTATATATGGTACAAGTTATGTAACGTTATGAATTTGGGTTCACCCCAAGATCGATAAGAGAACACAACAACTCATTCTTATTCACGAGTACCCCATCCCCAATTCGATCTTATCACTTAGCTCTCGGGCACGCATGTTAAAATGCTTAGTTAACCATGATGATTGTATAAGGGTTGGGTTGTACCACCCAACCTTAAATATTTAATGGAGTTCAATTGGGCAAAATAATTTTATACTACCATGTAAACTGAAATTTTGATGCGATGTTTACTTTTAATTAATTATACTAAGGTAGATAAAAAGGATTGTAAATGTGTGATGAAGTACACAAAATCAGTGTTCATTCATTCAAAAGATTAAAGGAGAGGAAATTAATTGAAATTTGATTTGGATAGGGCGGGATAATTTACGAAGGAGGAAGCAATAGCATGACTGATGGTTGAAGAACTTGAATGAAAGTGAAAGAAGAAGTGGGGGGCGCGGGTCACACGTGTGGGGTTAACATAGGAAATGAGTGAGTGGTTGTGTAAACATTGGCCTCATTTTCTCAGCAGATTCACACTACAGTATTTTTCTAGTATCTTCATTTTTCACTAGATTCACTCATTGATCAATAACCATGACTCATGACTCATGAGTCAAATAGAGGTACTTAATTAATGCCTAACAAGTACTAGTCACAAGTGAAGTAACCATTCATGTGACAATGTGACATCTACTTATGAATTCACTTTTGGAGTTTAATTCACCGTATTGTGATTATGATCGATAAACTTTTAAATGAGTACGATTGAAAATAAGTGAGTCGATTCATGTTTGGAACAAACAAGTATTAAAAATACATCGCCGTGCCACCATTTATAATATCGAAATATATGTTTTTAAGTGTTTACATTTTAATTTTACATGATACTAATAATTTGGTGAGACAACACTCAGATTGCTAGACCGAATTCTTGTGATTTGGCCGAATTACATTTTGGTCTCTTATGGTCGTGGAAGATCGAGCTAAGCTCAAGTAAAGTACCCCTTTGACATTTATAAGTTACTAAGTAAATTTTGAGTTTTGACTCTTAATTTTGATACGGGAGTAAAGACTAGGGGCATGTCCAAATTGCAGGAGAAAACTAAGTCAGGTTCTAATCAGATTTTCTTGT
>JBBYHQ010221084.1:0-23854 GCA_038382645.1 Spergularia azorica
GAAAGTTTGAACATCAGGAGGTTTATGTCGGGACAAAAAATGACGTGGGATAAAAAAAATCAAGAGTAATTTGGTCACAACAACTCAGCTGTGACATGGCTTTTTTATTGGGAGATGCAACACAAATTTGCCACGTGGGCGTGATGGTTAGCTTATTAATAGATAAGTATAGATACTCATCGAATACGCTTAAAAATTAAACTTATCTTAATTTCCCATAATACTCATAAATAATACATAAGGGCCGTGTTTCTTCGACTGCAAATAAAAAAAAATAAAGGGGATTTTTTTCGCGTTCTCAAATGACTTGTGAAAATCCATGAACTATCCTTAGACTCGAAGTAAATAATTGCTCCTTTGTTCACAAAACAAACCTGGTGGGGAAATCCTCCGGGAAAAAATATACATGGTTTCAGAATGTTGAAAGAAAAAGCGGCAGCCATTCCCACAAATCACAAATGGAATGATATCGATCAAGACTTAAAGAACAACTCCGTTTAATTTATTAATTTAATAAATTTGTGTGCTCTAATTTGTTTGTGTATGAGCTTTTATATTGAGGCTAAGGCAACAATTGCAATTTATGTTCTGATTTGGTTTGATTTGATTTAATGAATGTGATCAGAGATGATCTCAAATGAAATGAATTTCGATGAACGAATATAAGAAATCGACAAGATTCATTTATTGTGATTTGGATAACTCTGATTTCATTTTAATGAATTTGATTTGATTTGATTTTTACTAATGTAATATATGATTTAATACAATGATGTTTAGGTTGTATCAAACTAGAACTAAAGTTTGCATTCAATATAGTCTTTCTAGCATGCAACATGCGCATGCTCACATGTTATTCTCACATTCTTACTTCAATGATATTATTTTTTCTATCTTTTCTTTAAATCCCCGAATTTCCGAGCTTACTTTATTTTTATTAATTGCATGACTAATGTAATTTATGTATTTTTTTTATCAAGTTCGATAAGTGTGTGTTGTATTTGGTTTCTTAGTGACTAAGTTTTGTGACCACTTGCGATAGTCTTGTATAAGTATTAGAAAAGGTCTCGATATTAAGGGGGGGGGGGTGTAGAAACCTACTTAAATTGTATAAGCTCGAGGTGTCGAGACCCAAACAAATTTTGAGGCAAGCTTAAGACACCGCTTGGTCTTTTTGAGCCAAGTCCATGAATATTTATACTTGCTTGCTTGCTTGGCGCTAAAATCGAACATCCAGCAGTTTCCTCTTTAGCATCTCATTTTCCGTTATCTATAGTTTTGTATAAGGACTATGTCTCTAATGCAATAATTTATATTTTAAAAATCCCACTTGGAGTTAAGACAACCTGATTTGATGTGTTCAGTTCTAGACAGGGTCTAGCGGTCATATTTCCTTCATTTAATAATAAGTTAAAAGTTCAATGATTCTCATCACTATTTACTTCTAAGATCTTTGGGAACAAACCCCAATTATTTCATTATCATTTTGTTTCCTTTCTTTGATTCTAGTATCATGATCATATGGTCTACAATTTCGTTAGAAAGGCGTTGTCTCCTCATACAATTGACACCAAAAAAAAAAAAAATCCTTAGTTAAAGTATAGTAAAACTTCTGGATGATAGGACGATGATAGGACTTGGAAACACTAAAAAATATGCCTTTATGAACACGTTATGAGCCCTAAAAAGTGAGTGCTCACCTAGGTAGCACCGATACGGACTCGGACATGGACACGGACACCGATACGGATACTTGACACGGCACTTTGAAAAATAGCGGACACGGACACGGCAAAAAACAAAAACTAATAAGTATTTTAAATGCATTTTTTTTCAATTACGCGTACTGTTCGTGGGTAGGTAGAGGTAGGGCTAGTGCGGACGGGTGCAGGTTAGGCTGTAGCGATGGGGCCCCTAGTGGACGTCGGCCGGAGGAGGTCTCCTGAGGCGGCGCTGGTCGAAGGTGGAAGAGTTGGCCGAATCAAGAAGATGAAAAGCAGAAAAAGATAGAGAAGTTTGACATGTAGTTGAGCTACCTGCTAGTGTAATTAGAATAGGAGAGAAAAATAATAGTTTTTTTAAAAAAAACTTGTCAAAACGACGTAATTTTGTGTCGTGTCGGGTGTCTGGTTGGTGTCTGGTCGGTGTCTGGTTCGTGTCCAAATTAAAAAAAACCGTGTCTGTGTCCTAAAATTAAATAAAAAAAACCAGACACGATTTTTGGGAGTGTCGTACCGTGTCCGACACGGTGTCGGACACAGACACGGCACAGGACAGGCGTGTCCGTGCTTCCTAGGTGCTCACACAATCCTCTACTTTAAACTAGTTTGGTTATTTGTTGCATATGTCCTTAAATATATGATGAGACCATACTTTTATACTTCATAGTACTAATAAGAGATTGTATGATAAATAATTAAATATTAGTCACTTTAATTTACAGTTTTACCCAATTCATGCCTAAATAGGCTCCTAAATACCAATCATGTATTCTTGAATCTAGGGGTTAGCACCCTATGTTGTACTCGGCTTAAACGAGTTTTATGGTTACTTGAGAAGAATTTCGGTGAGTGGAATGCTAAATTATAGTTTTGTGATGTTATATGACTACATAATTTGTTATCCTCAACGGGGAAATAAAAGAGCAGCTTACAAAAGGGCACCAATAAGAAGCAAACCTAAGAAGGGAACTAAGTTACCATGGCTTCTACAATTTCCTCTTGATTACAATTCTTGCTTAAGAAGTACATTCGAACACTTACTACACATTGGATTCGCCGCAGAATCCAATCAGCTTCATGCTCAGTGTCAGCAAATAATCTTGAGTTTCTTTCCTGCCAAATCATATAAATAGCTGCATTGAAGCTGCAAATTGCCCATTTGTACCTCCAACTTTTCTTGTTTTTGCTATTCTTGATCCAATTTATGATCCTTCTTGTGTCATTGTGGATCATATTCATTCCAACCTAGGTTTTAACACCTTCCCAAACTACACTTGAGTAATCACTCTTGAAGAAGATATGATTATGAGTTTCAGCTTCCTTCTTGCATAAGGCACATCTGTTCACCATTTGGAAACCTCTCTTGATCATATTGTCAACAGTAGCCAGCTTTCCCTGCAAAGCCATAGTTGCTACAAAACTATGCCTCGGAACATTGATGCTGTTCCAAGTAATTTTATGCCACCTGATTTTTGGAAATTTGCATCTAAAGTGCTCATAGGCAGCCTTAACATTGAAGCTGTCTCCTTTAGTCCATTCTGCTAGTTTCTGCTCAAGAGTTCCATTTGAGCTAAGGTCTCTGATTAGATCATCTTTGATCCTGATTAGACTTCTCCAATTCTCAGAGTCAGAGCTTTTACTCGAGGCTTTCTAGAGGCTGGAATTTTTTCAGCTTGTAAGCAACTGTCCATCTTTCCCAAAGGCATGTCTTGCCTATATACAGTCTCCATAGCCACTTAATCATCAGAGCTTTGTTCCAAGCCAATATCTCTTTGATGTTCATGCCACCTTCCTCCCTCGGGCTACAAACACTCATCCAACTTTTGTAGACCATCTTTCTAGCTCCCGGATCAATGTTCCATAGAAAAATTTTACAAATTCTATGAATTTTCATAGCTATGCCCTTGGGAATTAAGACACTAGAGCACCAGAAATTCTTAACTCCAAATATCACAGAATTAACCAATTGGACCTTACCAGCATAAGAGAGAGTTAGGGAAGCCCAATGCTTGACAGAACTCTGAATTTTGCTGATCAGATGGTCATACATTTCATGCTTAAGTCTTGAGTCATTTAGAGGGACTCCAAGATATCTAAAGGGGAGATCACCTTCTGTGAATCCTGTGAAATCTAAGACTTGCTGCTTGACAGAATCCTTTGCTCCACCGAAGTAAATTTCTGTTTTGTTTTGATTAGCTTGAAGATCTGAGAATACAGCAAACTTAGTTAAGCAGCCCATAGCAGCAGTAACAGATGGTAAGTCACCTCGAACAAAAATCATAAGGTCGTCTGCAAAGGTGAGATGAGTAAGCCTGATTCATGAGCATTGTGGATGAAAGGAGAACTGGTTATGGCTCGGCTTATCCCTGAGGTATCTAGAAAGAATTTCCATTGCTGGGACAAAGATATAGGGAGACATGGGGTCACCCTGTCTGATTCCACTTTCTCCTTTGTAAAAACTCTCATAGGTCCCATTTATTTTAAAAGAAAACCAGGTTGTGGTCAAGCATGTGCAAATCCATTCAACAAACTTGCTTGGAAACTTGTAAGCCAGCAACATATGCCTAATGAACTTCCAATTTAAGGTATCAAAAGCTTTCCTGATGTCGGCTTTTATAAGGCATCTTGGAGAGACTCTGGATTGAGAGTAGCCTTTGACCAAGTTTTGAGAGAGCACAACATTATCAAAAATGCTTCTGCCCTCAGCAAATGCAGCTTGTTCATCACCAATGAGTCTTGGAAGGGTATCTTTCAGCCTGTTAGCTAGGATCTTACTGATAACTTTATAGAAAGTGGAGCAGCATGCAATTGGCCTGAAAACAGCAACATTTGATGCATTGGTTTTCTTAGGAATGAGTGTATTGTGGTATTAACTTTCCTTGGGAGGTGGAGATTCTCAAAGAAGTCCTTAACAGCAGTGGTGACATCTTTTCCCACAATATTCCAGGATTTCTGAAAGAAATCTGCATTAATACCATCCTGACCTGGACTTTTGTCTGGGCTAATGCTAAACATAGCATCTCTGATTTCCTCTTTGGTAACTTGCTTAGTGAGGTTGTCATGTTGGTCAGCTAAAATGCAGCTGCCTTTCCTGATGAAGTTGTAGTCAAGGTTTTCAACATCCCCTGCACTTCCCTACATACTTTTGTAGAAAGAAATAAAGGCTTGGGCAACTTCGATGTGGTTGTTGCAGTCCTTTCCATCTTTGTCTTTAATTTTAGCAATTCCACTCTGAAGTCTTCTTTCAGCAATTCTAGCATAGAAGAATTTAGTACTGCTGTCTGACAGATTGATGTGAGTTATTTTCGATTTCTGCTTCAGCATACTGAATTCTGCCTGCTTGATTTTGCAGAAATCATCCTTAGCTTTATCTACCTCCTTTTTTAAATCCATATTACCAGGGTCCTTCTCCAATTGAGTCTGCAGATTTTCCAAGCTCTCCTTGCATTTAGAAGCTCTTGCAGGCAGATTGGAGTAGCTTTCTTTATTGAGTTTTGAGAGAGCATGCTTAGTTGCTTTTAACTTCTCAAAGAGTCTGTCAACTGGTCTTCCCTTACATCTTATCCTCCAGGCATTAGCAACAATATCATCATAGTCTTTGTGAGATGTCCAGCAATTTAAGAATTTGAAATTCTTTCTGATTTTCCTACTCTCCATAATGGTCACCACTATTGGAGAGTGGTCAGAAATTCCTTGAGGAAGAAACTCAGCCTGAGAATCAGCAAATTGGCTAATCCAGGCTGGATTTACCATAGCTCTATCAAGTTCAGCCCAAATATTATCACCATGCTCCTGGTTGTTAGTCCAGGTGAATTCACATCCACTGCTTTTCAGGTCTTCCAAAGAGCAGTCAGAGATACAGTCATTAAACTCCTCCATGTCTCGGGGATTAAAAGAGTTTTTCCCCCTCCTTTCTTAAGCATTCCTGGTGACATTTAAATCTCCAAGGACCACCCAAGGAATAGAAGTGTTGGAGCAGCTGATAAGATCTTGCCAGAGTGTTCTTCTCTCCCCTGCATCATTACTAGCATACACCAAAGTGACCCTAATCTCCTTACTAGTGAAGATATGAGTCAAGTGACAATGAATAAGCTGGCTTGTCATCTTAATTATATCAATTTTGACTACCATTGGGTTCCAAGCAGCCCAAATTCTCCATTATAATGGCATTCATGATAGGTAACCACCTTATATCTGCTGAAATGTCTCTGAGTTAAAGCAGCTACTTTATTTTCCTTTACTCTAGTTTCAATAATACCTAATAGATTGATATTGTACTTCAGCATGAGGTTCTTAGGCTTCTGCTGTTTGAGGCTTTCATTAAAGCCTCTAACATTCCAGGCTGCTACTAACATATGGGAGGTGGGTCTGGTGTAATACCATCCCCTAGAAATCCCTTCAATCCCAAGTCCATCTGCTTCTCTCCTTTCTCATCTTCCAACAGAACAGAGAAGCTGTTGTTTAGAACAGTTGGCAAGACAGTCACTGCCTTAGCACTCTTGGATGCTGATTTATGCTTCCTGAAACCCAAATCATCTATGCTGTACTTGCTTGAGTTTTCTGATGGAGATACAGGAGGTGTGAAATGATCATGTGTGTTATCATCTACAACCACCTGGCTCTGAAGTCGTTTAACATTTTCTTACAAACCATAATATAAAGAATACGAGTATGTGACAATTGAATACATGGTTGATTACAACGACCACTCATATGCTTCATCTTAAGGTCCACCTATTTTGTTCATCTTTATGTCTAGAAAACGTCTGACCGAAGCAAACTTATCTTTATGAAAACATAAACAAGATATATGAAAATATCTAGATTACCCTTATTTGCACAAACTTAAAGACTATTTAAGGTACATAAAATTCAAAGCAACACTAATCGTCCATTGCATCACCGACGATAACTAGTAGGAATCACGAAGCATACTATACTGGGGTTGAAACATCGTCTCCATCAATTGGTCCTTGTATGTATATCAACAAATAAATGAAATCTAAGCCTTAAAAATTAGCTAATTTAACAAAAATATGATATTTTAATAGATTAATTAAGATGCATTTAATTAGCCAACAAATCAAAAGCATCTTAATTCGCCATAAAAAATCATTAAATGTAAATAAGGGACAATGTTCCTTGTACTATAACAAATAAAAGGAAAAAAATATAATAAAAAGGAAACTTTTTTGAGTTTTCAAATGAATTTTGGAAATCCACGACCTATCCTTATGGAAGTAAATAATAACTCTTTCATTCACAAAAGCAACCTAGTTGCTAAATACCCCGGAAAAACTATACTCGAATTCAGATTGTCGGGGGAAAATGAGACAATCATTCTCACAAATGACTAATGCATTAATATCGATCGAGACTCGAAGACAACTCCATTAAATTCTATAGTTTTATAAATCTGTGTGTTCTAATTAAATAACTCTTAACTTCTAAAAGACTATATGTTCGGTCATGTTTGTAGTTTTCGGTAGCAAAACACTTTGAAAAGTTAGTCCAAACATATACTAAAACCTATCTAATACGCTTAAAAATTAAACTTATCTTAATTTTTCATAATACTCATAAATAATTCATAAGGCCCGTGTTACTTCAACTGCAAATCATAAAAAACGAAATTAAGGGATTTTTTCCGAGTTCTCAAATGACTTTGAAAATCCATGACCTATCCTTAGACTCGAAGTAAATAATATCTCCTTTATTCACAAAACACACGTGGTGGGGTTATCCTCCGGGAAAAAATATACACGGTTTTAGAATGTTGAAGGTAAAAGAGGCAGCCATTCTCACAAATCACAAATGCAATTATATTGATCAAGACTCGAAGACAACTCCGTTTAATTCTCTAGTTTTATAAAGCTGTGTGCTCTAATTTGTTCGTGTATGAGTCTTTTTATAAAGGCTAAGGACATGGTTGCATTTTAAAATTCTGATTTGATTTGATGAATTTGATTTGATATGATCTCAAATGAATGAATTTGGACGAATAAATATAAGAAATCGACTAGATTCATTTATTGTGATTAGGATAATTCCGATTTGATTTGATTTGGTTTGGTTAAAATTAATTTGATTTGATTTGATTAATATTACTGTAATATATGATTTAATACAATGGCGTGCGTGCTCTCACATGTTATTTTCACATACTATCTCCCATGATATCATTCTCATACAATACATTATTCTTGATTTGTAACGTCTAAACCAAGTCATTTTAACCTTATATCGAGAGAAAAAAAATTTGTATCTGATGTTTCAGAAACACTTTGTTCGAAATATTTTGTATTATTTTAGTGAAAAATATATATATTTGACAAACTATTAAGTATGATTTTTCTATCTTAATTAGGCTCCGAATGTCTGAGTTGAATTGGGATTTCTTAATTCCTTGACTAACATAATGTTTTTTTTTTATATCTTTTTATCCAGCGTCACAACTCTGCGTTGTATTGGGGTTTCTTAGTCTAGCAAATGGACTAATTTTTGTGACCGCTTGCGATAGTTTTGTATCAATATTAGAAAAGGTTTCTAGGTGGGGGGGGGGGAACGGTCATATTTACTTCATTCAATAATAGTTTAAACCGTCAATTCTCATTTCTATTTTCTATTAAGATTTGTGGGAACAAACCCTAATTGATTAATTTCATTTACATTATCATTTTGTTGCCTTTCTTTGATTCTAGTATCATGAACATAGGGTATTCGCAATTTCGTCAGAAAGGCGTTGTCTCTTCGTGTAATTGACCTAAAAAAAATCCTAAGTGAACATACCGTAAAAGGTCTTGGTGATATATAGGACGATGATTTATAGGTCCTTAAAACACTAAAATTATGCCTTTATGAACCTGTTATGAGCTTTAAAAGATACTTACGCAATCCCCTATTTTGGACCAGTTTAAAGTATTTGTTGCATATCTCCTTGACTATATATGAGACATGACTTTTATGCTTTATAGTGGTGTAAAAAATATCAATTAGTTTGAGGAGAGTAAACTGGGATAGATCTATTCGTGAAGAAGTGAAGTTAGAAGTGTCCAATTAGGGTAGATAAACAAAGGATTAAAACTAGAAGCGCGTTTGAAATCATCATATAACATGTGATCAAAATTTGGGCATAATAATGGTGGTTTATCTGATTAGTAAAACTTGTGTAGGTTCATCTTTGTTTATGTTTGACGCGGCTTGTTCATGTCTTCTGATCTTTGCACCCATCTTGCAATCTATTACACTCAGTTCGAAGCCTTTGATTTCTTGTAGCAACATCATTCCATCCCTATCACACTCTGATCTTTGTTTGTGCCTCACAGCTCCTGCTAGTACGAAGGTCTCAAGGCTTTACTAGGTCATAATCTAAAATATCTAATCTAATAGTACTATATATTAAAATCTTAAACCAAGTCTTTCCTAGTAGGACACTTAGCATTCATTAATTGGATAGAACATAAAAATAGCATTAAATACAATTACCGGTTAGGATATGGTAATAAATTATCATAGAGTAGTATAATATTAGCTAATTTATGGAAGCTAATCATTATGGTAATTTATTAGAACAAATATAAGCCAACATTTTTCTTATAAATCGAGTATAAACAATATAAATACATAGCCTAGGCGTGGCAAGGGCATGCAAAATAGTATATTATAAAAGCCGAGTACAACCCTTCATTGGTGGACACTTGGCACAGTCCTATTGGATGAAATTAAAAAAACATTATTGATTATTAGGATATGCTTAAAAATTTGTCTATACAATTTGTTTTTTGTTTTGAGCAGTGGTTCATGAATTTGTCTATAGAATTTGTTCTCTTTTTTTTTTTTTGGCTTCTTGAGTACCATTTTTCATATTATTATTAGAATCAAGCCTGGGTTTGGACATTATTGTGCTATGCAGCAATAGTTCATGAATAGGGTTTGGTTGAGTCATATTCCACCACGTCGAGTTATAGGATTTTTCTAATCATGGCAACTTTGATGCAAACATATGTGACTTATTATTATAAAAAGTAACTACATAGACTCCGTTTAAACTTATATGTTATTGTAATTTTACCATTCAACTCTTTCGTGTGGTAATTTAGAGCTGAAGAGTTAAATTTCAAAAAAGTTCAACTACATTAAGCAATGCTTATATGTAGAAAATCAAGCACGTTATAAAGAAATGAATGAATGAAGTATGTCTGTTCAAAGAGTAATAATTTTGTAGAGAAAAAGAATTAATGAATGAAACGATATAAAAGTTTGACCACAATTTATTTTCTCCTTTTTATTTGGATTCTCTTGACTACTATTATTTCTAATTTTTCAAATGTTTCGTTTGCTTATATGATTTCTAGTTCCCCCCCTTAATTTTCTAGGTATGGTCAGAGGGGATTAGGTCCTATGAAAGTTCATGACATATCGAATCGAGTCGGTTTCGATTCGGGATGCTATCGAGTTGGGTATTATGGGTAATTTTTTTGTGAGGTTAGTTTTTTTTATTTAGATCCACAATGGGCCTGGTTACTAAAATTTATTTGATGGCATCATCTCGAATTTTGTTCAATTTATTTTAGTTTTTAGACATACACTGAAGTTCTTATGTTAGTAGTTAAAACTATGCTTGACTATTGATTTATGTGTCATCAAAACGGGGGTAGGGGGTTCATTGATTTTGAAAGAGTTTTAATTTCAAAAATATTAAATTAGATTGATCAATGTGTTTAAAATATACCAACGCTGTAGAAATATGTCCACACTAAGGGTTAGTAATTGATTCACGAATAAGGTTGGACATTATTGTGTTATGTAACATTGGTTCATGAATTTGTCTATACAATTTGTTCTTTCCTAACACGTCGAGTTTTTGGATTTCTCGCATAATATCACATGTGATGCAAACAATTAGACTAAATAATATTTTGAAATAATGACCATTATATAGGATCTAAAAAAAATATTTATTTCCATTCATAATGTCACAACTAAATTGTATTTTTTTCATACATTAAATAAGGGTCAATACGTGATATTTACAATGCAACATCATCATCAAAATTGGAGTGAGTATAAGTATTTAAGTTAGTTATTATTTATACTACTACTTTAATAGGCTAACTTCAACGCCTACGTGGCACTTCATGCAGGTGTTCTCAGGAAAAAAAAAGGCCACGTCATACCTTAGTTGTCGGCCTAGGGTGGATTTCTTTTCTCTCTCTTCCACGTCACTTAGTCTTCAATATCATTGTGGGACAAAAAAAAAAGCCGTGTCATAGCCATACCAGGGAACTTATTAATGCGGTGAAAATTTAGACTTCTGAATTGGCCACTTTCACGTTATGAATCACTTCAACTTCCTATACATTAATCTTATTAAAATTCCTTAAAATAATCATTATTAATCACACCATTATTCATCTTAATAACGACATTAAACATGATGTCTCTTGGCCTTTCGTTTGCTAATTGTGTTAGTTACATCTACTTCGAATTAGTATATATACGCTAGGCTATTGTTTTATTTTGGTGTGAAAAATAATATCATTCCCTACATATACATTAAGTTTATCAAAGAGAGAATTTTAGCTAGAGAAAGATATATCGTTATATGTATTCATTTTAGTTCGACTCATATGATGATATGTTGCAAATCGATATTGTAATTCCAAATAGTCATATTGTACTCTACAATGAGATGAGATATGATTTTTGTTTATTTGTTCGGTATATCATCTTGAATTGGTCATGTTTTTTTTTCGATATTATGATTGACAATTTCATTTTCATTTAAGCTATGGCTAACATGTTTTGACAACTCTACAAATAAATTAAAAGCGATCCCGTGATTTCACGGGACCGAAACCTAGTTCTTGAAATTGATTATAAAGTTCTCCCTCTATTACTTACTATTCCGTGTGGTAGTTTATTATTGAAAGAGTTATATTTCAAAATTTTCAACTTGATTAAAAGTTATAATCGGGAACATGACGCTTATTAACACAATTTTGTATATAGTCTGACTTTATTTTATTTTTTTAAAGACGGTCAATAAATTATACTGTGTAAAGTAATGATGTAAATTATTAAGCGAAGTATGTTTCTCTTGGTTAGATAATTACGTATGTGTAGAATTATATAGGTTTCTTTGTAATCTCAACAAAGATAACAATAAATGAATAATCAAATAGAGTTGGAAATTAGGAGGTCAGATCAATTTCATGTATGATTAAAGCGGGTTGGGTTATATTGAGTTCGTGTCATGTCAAGTCTGCTTGAAATTGTATTTTTCATAATTTATTAAATGTGAAAGTATTATTTGATACGAATCCCACGATGTAAAATTGATTGAATTGCACATGATTGAAAAGTTAAGGGGGCAAATTGCTACCAGTTAAAGTTAAGGTGGTAAATTGCACAATTGAGTAAAGTCTGGGGTCAAATTGCTACATTCGCCAATCTTTAAGTGATAGCTGACACTTATAAATTCAAATCTAAATTAAACTATATATTTTTCATCATACGTTAAATAATGTTCAACATGTGACATTTATGTGCACACTGTATGTAATATTTTTGTAAACAAGTATGATTGATACAAATAGGGAGCCTAAGCGTGGCACGAGCACGTAAACTAGTGTATATCTAATTTAGAACATCGATGTTATTATAATCTTCTACATAGGTTTGGCCTGAAGGTACGATTGTGAAATCGACTTAACTGAGGTAGTTCGACAATAAACTTAAATTGGCAATTCACGATTGCACGGAACTCGTACTTCTTCAAAAACAAAACTTCAACTTTGGAATAATGTAACTATAATCACTCTTTACCGTCAATTGTGCCGTGTTACAAAAGTCTCATATACAGTAAGTTGTAATGGGGTAAGAACTAAGAACAATGCGACATAAACTCCGTAAGCTTATGTGTCAATCCCTACGTCTACAATACACATCAAAGGAACACCTCTGTAGTCTTTACTCATATAATTATACCAAGTTCCAAATACTGCTCTTGCGAACAATGACCTTGAATATCAAGCACGCCAATCGTCGTCAGTTTCATCACCATCCTGCGTCAAACACAAAAACCTGAGGTAAAGCAAACACAGAATTGTCCCACGCATCCGCTCAGTGTAATAACATAATCTAGAGTTAATATTGTGCTGTGTTGTAATTTCTTCTTCAAAATCGGAACAGAAAATGCAAACAATGTTGACTGCTCCATGTTAGTGTCTTCGATTTTCACACGAAAAATAAAAGTTAGGGGAAAAAAGAGGAATGGACCTAACCTCGGATGCACTAGAGAAATCTTCAATGTCATCTTCAACCTACACAAGATGAAACAATGTTAGAAGGGTAACACGTTCCAATTACCAACAACCTGTCATTATATACAGGTTTCAACTCTGCAAAACAGGTAACACAGGCCATAATATAAATTTTGAGATAATTGAATCCCGCGAATTCAGGACTTGATTCCCTATATCTAGGTATAGCACAGAGCATATCAACCGATTACGCAGCTGCATGGCCAAATCTCTATTCTACCTGATTTTTCTTGCGGAAATGTCAAACGTATAACATGTCCTATACAGTAAATCATTTCTATTTGCTAAGGCAACCTTGGCTCACTCCACAATCATTTTGTAGCCACATGTATAGCTGAATTTGGCTTCTACATCATATGATTTCATCGGAAAGGAGTCTAAAATCAGACCTTAAACCCCCAAGGTGGATACTGAAAAGTTCTACAAATTATGAACTAAGGTGGTCATGTTTTAGCATCTGTGAGAAAAGTGGCAGAGAATTGATCTACCAACTCTGCCATAAGGAGAAAAAAAACAGGAACTCTCCTCACTCTATATCTTCTTAAAGTACTGAAGAATAGAATGGAGCCTCCTCCCTCAATAATACAAAGTTAATTTCATAAAATTTATTTATGTAGATTTTAGCAAGTAGTCATCTCGAAATAGTCTCCAGATAGGTATGTTTTAAACATAGGGGTAAGACTGCGTACATCTGACTCCTCTCACCTGCCATAGGTAGAAGCCTATAACTGTTGTCATACTTTTGTTTTGCTCCTTTCAGATAGGAAACCATACTACATGAAAACCTGAACACAAGGGTCATAAATTTGACTACTACTGTGCATTGTGTTTGTGTACAGTATATTCTAAGGCTACGAATGCCATCATTCTCAGCCTCAACACAAGGGTGAAGAACCTGAAAAATTGAAGGCAGATGATTCATTATATTTGAGCTGAAAGATGCTTGTTTGCTGTCTATTTATAGGGTGTGAATTAAGAGCCTTATGAATTAAGATGTTCTATCAAGAGTGCATACGTGCTAAATTAGTGAGCTTGGAAGTGAGTTAATTGGAAACGCATTACCTCTGTTTTTACAGTTCATCTGTTTCAAACATTAGATCTGATGCTCGTCAACAGAGACTATCCCATATGATCTTCTGTAACCACTCCAGCATAAGTTCTTCTAATCACATATTAGCTCACTTCCATTCAGTCATATCCCCATGTTTATAGGTTCAGAAAAGAAAAAGGGAGGGGAAGGAGGGAACCCCATACTCCCAAAATGATTTGGGGTCGGCTAACATGAATCGTCATCCAGTAACCGTCTTGTGTATGCCAAAAAATTTAAAAAAACGTTGTGAACCATTTAGGGATATTGAAACACTTTCAAAATGAGTTTTAGAAAGTCATCAAAATAAATAAAAAGTTTGAAAAAAGTGAAAACATATGAACTTCGAACACATAGTAAGAAAAGTTTTGGGAAAAAAGTTAGGAAAACCGAACACAAAAAAAAAAAAAAAAAAAAAAAAAAAAAAAAAACCCAGAAAAAAAGTATACTGAAATTCATGACATCTAACTGGAAATGGTATCATATAATATAGCATTGGGGCTCTTTGTGCAGAATTGGACGTCCTGAGTCCTAACAGCCCCAACAGGCCAACATGTAAAAGTATGCTCGTTTTAGCAGAAACTAGAACTCTAATTAAAAAAAACTCAGTAACAGTATTCAAAGCCAATGACTAAATTAGGACTTCCAAGATTGAATGTCAGAAGGTAAAACCACCACCCTACACCTATTAAACTGAAATAATCCGCCAATTCAGGTGTTTGCTCCTCAGTCCTCACACCTGGCTATCAGCACTCTTGAACCCCGAATGTGATAGGCAGTTACTCAGAAGGTCATAACTTGACCAGAAGTTTGCCCACAACACCTTAATAACCACTACTAGAAAAACCTAGAAACAGAGTGTGCAGCAAAACCGCCCATCCTAATTTTACTAAGATTCATGGAAAGACTCCCTAAACATAGACTGCTTCAATCATGACTTAATGCCATCACAGAAGAGTGAGAAGACTAAATGTAGCTAACATGAAAAGCTATGGTGCTCAAAGTCTGATAAAGGTGTCTAGGCCAGGCATGGATCCACTTAACTGAAAATACAGGGACTCAGTCACAAGATCCAAACTTAGTAAATGGAAATGGCGAGTAGAACCCAACATGCTTTAACACAGGTTATACAAATAATCAAATAGCGTTTTCCTTTTTTCATCAAAACAGAGGGGTCTTAAACCCAATGATGGTGCTTAGGACTGAAATTTACGCCTGGTACTTAAAATACACGTATTAGGCACTTTGTGGTTTCAAGAATTAAGAGCTCAAACTAAATATTGTGAGCACCCTCCAACAACTTCCATGTGCCCTTCTGACACAAGAACTATTAGCAAAATACAACTGAAAGAAATGTATTGCAATTTAAAATCAGAACTTTTGAAAGGGAAAACTGCAAGGAACCACTTTTTATGTTTCTCACTTTGCAAGAACTACAAACAACAACAAAAACACATTATCCCAGTGCCGCAAAGGCTCCCACCCATGGCGAGGTAAGTGGGTGTCATATGTACGCTAGCCTTATCCCTATGCTGGAAGTGGAACGAGAGGCAGAGGCTCCTTACCGATGACCCATATTGAAGATTGCGTAACAAATCGTACCGACTGTTACTTCACAACGCAAGAAGCACAGGGAGTTTTGTGAGCCATTTTGCTTTATACCATTATATTCCATAACCAAAGAATAGCAAGTCTGGCTCCATTGGTAACGGAAACCAGGGGCGGAGCTAGAGGGGGGGGGGAGGACTGGGCCATGGCCCCCCCTGACGTTTGAGATATTATATAACTTTTTGCTTTAGAATATCAACAAAAGCTCTTTGGTCTAGTGGTTGAGTGGGCAATACTCTTGTCTTTGGTCATGGGTTCGAATCCTGGCCCCCCTGTTTTTTTTACCTGGCTTCGCCACTGACGGAAACACGCGGGGAACTACCTAATATAATAATAATAATAAACGCGAGCCACCACCTAATGGCTAATAAACCTATTCCTTTTCATTCTTTCTATTTTTTTTTTTTTGGATAAAAAGCCAATCATGTGATAATCGCATGATCACTGTATATTGGGTGCTTATGAAGTGACTCAAATCACTTTCAGAACGAAAAAGGGTGTTAATAATCCTGTTAATATGTGACTGTCACATGGTTGCTTACATTTAAAACTAATTGGATCTGTGATCAGTTGGACACTGGAAAAGGTTAATAAGGCGGTAAAAGGTTTATTTCTTCTTAGAAGGTTTCTCACAAAACAAAACAAAAAAGTTACTATAATAGGTAGTGTGTAACAAAATGTGAAACATATGTGGTTCCTCACAATTTTTACTAGAATTATACTCCGTATTATAGTATGACCAACAAAGTCTGTAAATCATACCTCAGCTACTTCTGCTTTCTGCTTCTTTCTATCACTTCTTGCCCCTACAGCATTTAAGCACTGATGAGTGAAACAGTTAACATGGTAACGTACCAAAGACCTTGGAAGCTTAAGATTGCTTTGAGTCCTTTGACAGAAAATAACCTTTTCCCCAGAGGGAGAGAGAGAGATAAACAAATCAACACGATAAATAAACAAAAGGGTAAGGCACCAAAAGAAACTTAACAATAATACATCTTGTTGAAACTTTTTGTTCCAGATTCCAAAGAGAACACATAGTATCTCCCAGTGAGAAACAATTCCGACTTTGATAGTTTTCTAAATGATTCCTGTTGTTCAAACAATTTTTACCACACACCTTTTGACCTCTTACCTTCTTTCCAAGTGAAAACTGAGGTTCTTATCTTGCAGATAGAGCAAAAAAAGAAAAAAAAAAAGAAACTCATGCAGACTGCAGTGGCTTTTACAAATGAAAGCAGTTTACAGACTTAACTCTTCTCTTTCCTAGAAATTGTTTCATACGATTCTCAAACATCTCGATTAATTTGGGACTATTTTGCTATTGATTATTTTTATTGGAAACCATATCTGAAACGTTTTGATGGAAAGAGTGTTTTACATACGTAGGTAACAAAGTCCACCAAATGCAGAGCCTTTGTAGACATAGTATGTATAAAACGGTATTTGCCTAAAGAAACACTTCAAAATAAGAGGCTTTTACCTCCTTTCCTGATTTGGGATATGTTCTCTTTTGGCAGTTCACCAGCATCTGGAACCTGTTGCATCTGGATATTGTCTCAAACAAAAGTTAGTTGAACTGTTTCATGAAGTAATATTTCTTACATGGGAAGTTCCTAGTTCCAATTCACTTACAGTCACACTTTTGTTCTTTGATTTTGAGCTTTTAGGCTGTGCAATCTTTGTAGAATCTGGAAATATCAGTGACCAATCCCTCCGTGAGTGTATTTCCATTACTTGCATATACATAGATGATTATGGCAAAGTGATACCTTTTTTTGGAACTATCTCCACTGCTGGTTCAGCTGTACTCTGAAAACAACACATTGCATCATGAAACCCGAATGACCATGCTTCACCAGAAAGCGTTCTGCTATTACAGTAAAAACTACAAACTAGGAACTAATGAATTGTTGAAATATTCAAATTCTACAAGAGCAGTTCTACGGCTGACACTTTTTAACCAAGACAGCATACCACCAATGATTTCCCATTTTATTGGTACCACAAGGATCACGATTCTAACTTTGGCATGACTCATAAAATTGTACGGATTTCTCAATTTCTTCTGTTCCCCTTGTATTGAAAAAGCATCCATTCGCCTGCTCCATTTGTACCATTAAAGATTATTTTAAGGACCTATATAATAATCTTCTGAATGTAAATTGCTGTACTACTCATAGCAAGTTTTCCGTTGCATTTAACTTTTCCCACACAAATCCCTATATTTGACAATACAATAGGGACAGGGAATATTGTCAGGTTGTGGAGGGTCACTGCATTAGAGGGGAAAGAAAGACAAGCAAAGATGTCTTTGTAAGGCCAAAGTAAATTTTAGCCAAAAATGATTTTGAAACTTTGGGAGGCGGAGTAAATTACTTGACCAAGAACATAATGGCAAAAGAATCACCGTGGAAAAGTTTTCATGTTGCATCATCATTTCTTCCTTATAGTAGAAGATGGTCCAGAAAAGATGCAAGTAACTACAGTCTGTACACGTAGCTAATGAAACCTTAAGCTTTACCAGGGTCCAGTAACAAAATGTCATAATCAGCAAAAAAACACCACTCCAGAATTCTCCTCCGATATTCCATCCAGACCATTGCCAAAAGTTACAAGATAAGTATCCTGGAAAAACTAACCCTTGCATAAGAAAATAAGGGCAGCTCGGTGGCACATTGGCGTCACTGCAAGGTGAGGGACCGAAGAAGGGTCCCACCACAAGGGAGTAGAGAGGACTAGCCTTCCCTTGCCACTTTTTGGACAAGAGGCTGCTCCCAGGACTTGAACCCGCGACCTATCGATAACACAACAACACCTTTACCCGTGCGCCAATCCTTCCCTTGTCACCAACCCTTCCATAATCAGCAAAACTGAGACCGTTTGGTCAGAAGGTTTACCTTTCTAGTTCCAGTACAGCTAAAGATTTGCTATTCTGGTTTTGGATTATAATGGGATAAATAAACAATGGGTTTAAAATATTGCATTTCTTAACACCAATGTGAAGTAGTATACATGCTAAGGAGTTTTCATTTAATGAGGGCCTACTGTAAACAAAATAAATTAGGTCAATGATCAGTGCCTCAGTGGTGCTTGATTCTCGAAGTAGGGGAAATTAAAGAAAGAGAAGACCATAAGTTGGACCCCTAGAATCAAGTAGAGGAGTTTAAAAGGGGAGAACCAAGGGAAAATTTTGGCAAGAGGGTCAATACCGATATTTGGTTTAGTAGCATGGAAATTGACATAGATGCAACTTTGAATAAGATAGAGCATAACATAAAGCAAGCAGTTAAAAATTTAACAGGAATTATTCCTTCATATTTTATGCGGGAAATCTACAAGCGAGAAGTCCGGATGGCCTTGAGAAAGATGGACTTGGGAAAACCAATAGACATGATGATATAGCTATCGATGTTTGGAGGTGTTTGGGGGAGAGAACATTAGAATGGTTAGCAACACTTATCATCAAGACATTGAAAAGTAAAATGATATCCTTATGGAAGAGGAAGAATACTCTAATCCCTTTCTATAACAACAAAGCTGTTTCGCATGATTATGCAAATTTTAAACTGCAAGGCATCAAACTAATGAGTCACACAATTGACCTTAAATTTACTACTTCATCATGCTTTTCAAACTAGAAATTCAGAGGAAAAAAATGTCAGGGAGGGGGGATATACATCTAACTAAAACGGGTAAGATTTCTCATTTGCTAGAACAGAACCATTCAACAATAAGACATATTGAACTCGTATCCTTACTTTTTGTGCAACTTTTTTGAAGAGTGTTGAAATACTGGCTTGAACAAGTGAACCACGAGATGATTTCTTTCCTCCAGAACTTGATATGGAAGATGGAGGCACTTGCACAGTGGGCGGTTGAATATCTTCAGAATTCCGTATCTCAACTGCTGTCTCTGTGGTGCCAGGATTATGGTCATTCTGTATGTAATAGTTAAAGTTCAGTTGTATCCATACTCAAATTTTCCTTACTACTTTGTACAACAGGGTTGGAAGGATAGGGGAAACAGTCATGTTTATAAGAAGAAATACATTACTCATGAAATTACAACTACACTCACTGTTGAGAAAAACCATTGCTATTATGGCTTGCCAGTTTAAATAACCAAAATATGCAATTTCGCAACATTTGCTACAGCGATATATAACCTAGGTCGCATGAGGGTTTCACAAATTCAGTTTGTCATCGTCCATAGTTTCCATATGTGACCTTTAACTATTAAATAGCAATTGATTCACTCAAGTATCAATATGCTGAGCATCTTTTAGGGTTTTGGAAGAGTTAGGTCCATACTCTCCATACATGTGGTACAAGACCGAAACTGACACAAAGAATCCCAATTAAGAAAGTAAGCTAGAAAAGCGTCAAAGAAAACAGTGAGGATATCAGCAGCAGCATTTTCTTCAGCAGACATCTCATCCACACTTTCAGCTTCAGGAGAATCATCACCAGAAGAAACTTCAGTGAACCTGGTAAAACAGGAAACGCAAGAACATCAACCTCAATATGGCAGTTATCTAACATACTAGTAAAAACTGTTGTTAACACCTTATAGCTTTTGACACCACAAGCAATCTCACATGATTTGCAGCATAGAACACTGTATATTGACTTGTTCCATACAAACAAACACAAGAAGAAGAAAAAAAATGCATCATTGTCCATATTGAGTGACCACATAAAAAGGAATCATCCCACAACCATTCCAAGTTTCAGCAGTATATCCTTGATAGACCAGGCAGCTCAGATTATATCCCATATCCTAAGAGAAATAACAACATATATGCTTTTTATATTTATAAGAACCACATATATGCTTTTCTAGGGCCCATCTTGCTTTGTAATTCACAGTTCTTTAATCACTCTTGAAGTTATGGACGCAACAGACAAAACAGTCATGCGTGGAGCATGCCATATTTCAGTCAAAAACGAGAGAACTCAAGAAATAATACCATAAACTAAAGAACTGTGAAGATAATCAAGTAAATCCAGAAAGAAGAGATACTGCCTATCATGCAAAAAAATAAAGCAATGATACAGCTGAGGCAAACAGGTGCATTCACTCAGTTCGATTTCAACAACAACATTATCCTATTGCCTCAAAGCCTACCGTCAATGACGACGTAGGGGGGCCAAATGTAAGCAGCCTTACCCCTATGTCGAAAAACATAAGAGAGCTTGCATTTGAACAGCCCAGAATGAGAATTGTGTGGAGAATCATATCAACAGATTGATAAATCACAATACAAGAAGAGGGTACAGTTTGTGAGCCATGTTGCTTTAGTCCAATATATTTCAAAACTGGGAAGAATGAGAATTTGGCTCCATTTGAAATGAGTCAATCTCAACAGGAAGAGAAAAACCACAGCACATGTAACAACCAAGGAAGCATATTGATAGGGCCAGCATATTTAACCAGTTAGAGCATAATTTAGCAAGTGCACACACAAGATTGCGAGAGTATGAAACTAATTTGGCAACAAACAGTTCAGCTGGCTACTTAGTTGTAACAGCAAGACGACTATTCATACTTGAATCTCTTCCCAGCAGTTCTCTCTGAATGTCTGACTGGTGTGGCGTATTCTGCATCTTTCAGAATGTGTTGTCTCTCAGGAGACTCACTATCCATATAATCGAGTGGGGAGTCAGACAGAGATTCTTCCTCCTTGGGTTTCACAGCTACTTTCTTAAAAATTGTGTTTTGCATGGCAGTTGCACCAGCTCCACCTTTAAAATCACACTCTGTCTGCTTGCTCTGACATAAAAGACAACTATTGCTAATCATATGCAAGCAATAAGCTATAAGATAGATTTATATGTCATGAATAGGTCTTTACAAAGATTAGAGACCTCATACAGCTCTTTTGGGACATCCAGTCTAGCTTCATCTGGATTATCATCTTTCGTCCCCACCCAATATGCTTCAGAAAATACAATCTGCAGAAAACAGGGAAACAGTGACCAATGGATGGAAGTCAAACACAATTTTCCCTATTTCAACACAGCCTCAGAAATTCATTTTATCACCTAAAATGGAAATTCGTGATTCTAAGAAATTTTGGAAGACTTTTCCTGGTTTTCTAGTCTGTAAAGCACTGACAGCCAACTGTGACTAGAAGCACATTATCAAATGGAGCTCCAAGGTTGTCAGCCAATAATCCATGAGGCGATGTATAAAGAGCAACTAGGTATCGGCAAACAAAGATTTGCTTTATAATCTAAGAGAATGTGCTTCTTGGTGCGCCTGATAGGGTTTGGTTAAAAACCTATTCCATACATAACAAATTCCTTGCATGTTTTTCCATAAACTATAGACCTTTTTAAATACCAATGTCTCATAATCAGAAACCTTTCATCCTGAGCTCTACACAATGATAACTTAGTACTTAATCAATGAATGCGCGTTGTCCCTATGATCAAAAACAAACATGGCAGAAAATAAAAAACAATATTGAGAACAAAAAAAAGCTCACCATAGTGTCAAAGTAATCTTCACACATGACATTCTTTCCACCTCTGGAGAACTGCAAAGTCAAGTAGTGATTCTTTGGGTATACAATCGTCCCCAATAACTTCATCCTCCCCTATACATGATCATATTCATACCAACATCAAAATGCATAAACGCCGGGCCTGTTTGGCCAAGCTCCAACTTCTCCAGAACTACTTCTCAGAAACAGTTTCTGAGAAACAGTTTCTGGAGGAGGAGCTCCAAATTGGAGCTTCTACTTCTGAGGCACAAATTTACACTAGAAGTGCTTCTCATAATCCAGAAACAGTTTCCCAGTTTTGTGTGTTTGGCCAGTTTCCAGTTTCTAAGACCCAGAAACAGTCCAGAAACACTTCAGAAGCTTGGCCAAACACACCCTAAATAATTCTACATCTACATACTAGCAAGGAATTGACTCATTGTATGAGACTGTATTCTAAACCTACCCTCATCACATTCAAAAATCGCCCGCTATAACCACATAAGAATTCATAAATATTCCGGTATGAATAGCTGAATCCATTGCTGGCACACAAATTCTACTCCCACACATCTCAAAAGTAATTACTACTTTTCAAACCTAACCTATTTCAACAGTAACATTCTGATTTTCCAAAAGTAACAGTTTCAATGGTCTCAAACTATGAGACGGTCTCACCTTAGAATTACTCGTCATATCGGCAGCATCAGTATTAATCAAAGTAACCCACAAAACGGAAGAAACCCACTTCAAATTGGCACCCAAAAATCAAATTAAATGAAACCCACTTCAAATTGGCACCCAAAAAATCAATGTAGATAAAACCCACTTCAAATTGGCACCCAAAAAATCAATGCAGATAAAACCCACTTCAAATTGGCATAAAAAAATCAACGCAAATGAAACCCAGAAACAAAAAAATGAGATAAATGATAATTACCTGCGGAAAATCAAGGTAAAGGATGGGATTTTTGGAGCCCAAATCAGTGAGAGAGCCAATTTTACCGCCAGAAATGGGGGCAAGAAGGCCAGGAAATGAGAAAAAGTAACGATTTTTTCTCTGGGATTTCTTGATGATGTCTTTGCCATGGTGTTTGATGACAGTTTTGGAAGGAGAGAGCGGAGAAAACCCATTTGCAGGTGATTGTGAGAGGATGTTGCTGCTGTGTGCTATTCTTTTGAGTCTCTTTCTCTCTCCTGTTTCTGGGCTTTCTTCCTCCTCACGATTCTCAGCTTTATTCCCGCTCTTTTTCTTCTTCTCTCTCGCCACCATTGTTGTTGTTGTTGTTTCTACGCTTGTGAGTTTTCGCTGATTTTCGTGGTCTGCTCAACTGGCAAGGGCGCGGGAAGGTCTCTCAGATATAGCCGGGGCAGATTCAGAACAGCATAGCAGGTGTATCGGTTTCGGGTTGGGTAATACCGGTTACCAGGTTGTCCATTGGAGTTACGTTTAGGGGTGAGCAAAAAAAGCGGGTACCCCGAACCGGACCCGGACCCGCTTAGGATCCGGCGGGTCCGGAACCGGACCCGTTGTGGACGGGTACGGGTTCGGGTCCAAAATTTTAAGACCCGTTGGCAACGGGTCCGGGTACGGGTCCTAAAATTTTGGACCCGTTGCTCAAC
>JBBYHQ010221505.1:0-23840 GCA_038382645.1 Spergularia azorica
TCCCGAACCGAAAATATCTTAATCGAACAGGTGAGGGTACTTCTCACGCATAACTGACTCCATTTCCCAAGTTGCTTATTCAACATTGTTATTACACCAAAAAACCTTTACCATACGTGTTTCAGCTCGTCTAGTTTTCCGTACTTTGGTGTCCAAAATTTTCAATGGCGCTTCCTCATATGCCATGGTTTCATCCAACTCGATAGTTTCCGGATTCAACACATGAGATAGATCACTAACGTCACGCCTGAGTTGAGAAATGTGGAATACGTTGTGTACCTTGTCGTGGTTCGCAGGCAAACCTAACTCATAAGCGACTTCTCCAGTCCTTTTAGTCGCTTTGTAGGGTTTAATGAATTTTGGGTTTAGTTTTCCTTTCCTTCCACGTCACCACGCCTCTGGTAGGTGACACCCACATGAGCATCATGTGTCTTTCATGGATGTGCGCACTTTGTCAGTCTATTTACAATAACTCAAATTACTCTTCTCCTTGGGTGTCCTAGGTAATCCGTCAATGTAATCCATGGGTATGGATCTCCATTTCCATTTCGGTACAGTAGTGGTTGTATTTTGCCTTGAGATCTATTCTGCTCACTCTTATCCTTTCGACAAACCAAACACCTCGACACAAAGTTACCAACATCCTTCTTCATTCCAGACCACCAGGACACCTTTCTCAAATCTTGATACATCTTATCCCCTCCTGGGTGTACCGAATATTTGCTGGCATGAGCTTCGGTTAGAATTTTGTCCCTCAATGTAGCGTTATCAGGTATGCAGACCCGGTCCTGAAATCGAATGATACAATTCCGCACTTTCGAATACTTTGGGCTCCTTTGCCAGTTTGTCCAAAGTTGTTTTATCAGTCGACTGCAACTCCTTTATTTCACCCAAGATATCATCCTCGATTTATGTCGTTCCTGAAGTCACTCCTGGTTCAGTCAACTGGACTCCGAAATTAAGGAATTCGTCTCTTAGTTTCTCCCTTTGATCGACTAATTAAACCGAATGTAGAGACTTTCTACTCCGTGCGCCAGCTACGGCGTTGGCTTTCCCTTCATGACACCGTGTCTCCATGTCATAGTCTTTGATCAACTCTAACTATCTCCTCTGGCGCATTTATAGCTTCCTTTGTGTGAATATTATACTTTAGATTCTCATAGTTGGAAAAGATTTCGAACGCGACCTCAAATAAGTAGTGTCTCCTTGCCTTTTAATTCAACTAGTAAGATCTTAATCCCAGATCCACTTATGTACACATTCTGTGTTTGATTGTCCAACATTGTCGAATTCCTTCACGACAGCTTCGACCTACGGTTCTGCACCTTTAAACAAAATTTGGCCTCATTCGCTTATGGGGCCTATGTCATTCTTTGATGGCATAGTTGACAGGTCTTGATGATTTTGGATGCTTGCTTGAGGGACGTGTGCATGCTGGGGAATTTATAAACATTATTTAAGTTTCAATTTCATTTGGATTATGTATTCAGGATTTCGTTTTGAGAATTGTAGTTCGACATTTTAAGACTTCTGCTGTTTTATTTTTCATTTGGATTATTGTAATTGAATTTCTAGCCTAGCGATTGACTTGGTAGTGAATTGCGGCGTGACAATTCTAAATTATTTATATCTATAGTTCAGTCAAAATTTAGGGTTGTTACATATGACATCTGGTGTATAAGCCTGCCAAATGAACTAAAAGAAAACAAACAAATATGTGAACATTTTAATTATTTCCATGCTTAAAAAATTAAAAACAAATTATTGGATAAGTGAACTTACTTGATCATGAGTCATAGAATCCAATGCATCTCTATAGGCGGTAAGAGAACAAATCCCATCGGCTTTTCGTCGTTCGATCATAAGCCATTTACGCCCTAATGCATCTCTCCCATAGATATGTTGTATATAAGTTCATCCTCATCCTCATGCTCATCCTCACCCTCACCCTCACCCTCATCCGAATCCCAATCTAATGCTCCCATGTTGATAAGGTGTCCACTAACAATGCCTTCCGAAGACCACAACTGAAGAAGAATAAGAGGCCAAGCTATCTCTAATGCACCTCTACGACACCCGCCCTCGGCATAAGTTACGATACAATGTTGCAAGCACTGCAATTCCCCAAAAATAATCATCCAATGTACTCACATCACTCAACAATGGCAAATATATTAATTGAATGACATCCCTACTCTTATCAGGACATAAAACGGTACCAATAAAATGAGCAAATACACTCGAATGTAGCAATGAAATGTGGCATCGTCCGCATCAACGGGCAAATAACCAAAAATTTTCATCAACCAAGAAATTTTCAAAAAACTTCCACTCAAATATTCTCCAGGTGCTCTTCCTAACAATTTAGTCACCAATTTATTCCAATCTTGATTAGTATCATACGTCACAACATTTCCATCTATCCTCAACCCCAACATAACTTGTACATTTTGTAAAGTGATTGTGGCCTCCCCAACGGTCAAGTGAAAAGTGTGGGTCTCTTGCCTCCATCGTTCTACCAATGCACTAATTAAATACGCGTCTAAATTAACACTAACTACTCTATTTGCCCCAAAAAACTGGGTTCTTCTAATAAACTTGACTACCCGCTTACTAGGACGGTATTCTCCATGCCATTTTATGTGAGTCCTACATCTAAGCGGACTCACCTCCTCTGCGTCCCAAATTGTTTGACTCCTTTGTTTGTCTTGCAACTTGAGAGGAGATGGATTGATCCGTCTCGGATGAAGATCCGCCTCCATGAGAGCTACAAAAAGAAAACGAAAGGGGTTAAGACGCTATACAGAATATACAAGGTGAAAATGAACTCACAACAATATTAGGTGTAGGATTTATCTCAATCACCATATAGATTGCAGTTGCTCTTTGATTAGCATTCCATGCCTTCCCTTCTATATGTGATACTATAATTGACTTATGCAATAAAAACTGGGACTTTGGATTGTAGTTGCTCTTTGATTAGCATTCCATCCCTTCATATATATGTTCTCTATAATTGATGGACCAACTAACTAAAATCAAGTATCAATACTAACTAATTTAGATTGTAGATATTAGTAATCTAACCTAAGGATGTACAACTCATTGAACTCAAATTAACCTAAATTAGGGTGGTTGAATTAAGCTAAAACAAGAAAGAGTAAAAGACACATGAAAGAGTAAATCAATAATCAATACTAACAAAACAAGATGGAATAAATTAGTAATCTAAAAATGAATTGAAATTTACCTAAATTAGAATAGTGAAAATGGTGGAAATAGGAGTGAGAACAACATTTCCCTAAAAATCGACAGCTACTCAATAAGAGGCTGGAGGCGATGTAGTCGAGAGAGAGAGAGAGAGGGAGAGTAGGAGGTTTGGGGTTGTTCGTGTGGAGAGGTCAGGGCGAATTGTGTTTTTTTTACCCCAAAAATGATTCAAACGACGCAACAATTTAAAAAAAAAAAAAAAGAATTCCTCCTGAAAACCGCCAAGAACCCAGACGGTTTTATAGAATGAAAACCGTCCTAACCATTAGCGGTTTTAAACTTGTCTAATTTTTTCCCCAAAATTTGTACAAGTCTCTGGTTAGTAACCGTTACACTCCCCAGCGGTTTTATTAAAGTAAAACCTTCGTGCGCCGTGGCGGTTTAGGATGGTCAATGTCTCACACCTTGACTGTTGTGAACACTGTTTGACACCCTTTAAAACGGCGGGGTTCTTGGCGATTTTAGCAATTCATAACTACTACAACATTCCCATGTGAGCTCAGATCAACACTCCTATAATTTTCTCTTGTGCAAGGCTTAGAGTTTGCAGGTGGTCGTCGTTTATTGCCGATCACCCGACACATGAATAAATTGTAGGACACAAATACACTTACAGACACCTACATTATGATACTCCAATTTTAAAGAAAACTTGTTGAACAAATCTTGAGGCTGCATCCTCAACTCCATTTTCATAAAAAAACGTCTCCATAGTTACAGTTAAAGTCGCACAAGGTCACAATTTACATACAAAAAGGTGCATTATGCACCAAAACACATCCTAAAAGAAAGCGTCAATGTTGAAATGTCCCCGATGGTCACTGACATCACTTCTCAAATTGTACGACCGTATGGGTGGCAACATGGGCCGTTCGACGGACCCTCGTGTTGAGCTCGTGCCAATGCTAAGTTCCAGCTGTTGAAGCAAAATGAACATATCATTAAATAACATACCATTGCCATAGTAAAATAAGTGTAACATATCCTGCTCATATTGTAAAATAAGCGTAGAGGTCATGGGCATGGGCATGGGTACAACCAAACAATTAAGGGCACCATAGAGATGATGCCATTCTAATATCATGGTAAAGTGTGATGTTTCGTACCTGGTCTGATAAATAATTCGGAGGAGCAAATAATCCAACAGCTTGATTATTTATTTGCCAAAACTTGAGGCTCTATACCAAAGGGCATAGGCGTGTGCATGGGCATGAATGTTCCACCATTGTTTTGGAACATATGATTGGATGCATATTATTGGAGAAGCTAAATTATACAATTATTTTATGTTACATTGAGTCAATAAAATAATCGTTCATGAAGAGAAGAAGGAGTTTAGAAATTTTAAGAAAGAATAACATACTTGTGTTGGAAGCTGAATATAACTCTTTCCATCTACTCCATTCACAATAGGGAAGTGTGGGCCGAATGGGACACTCTTCATAACAATTAGTGTTAAAATAAAAAATGACCGATATATAAAAACAACAAAAGCCGTTTTTGATTAAGTTGAGAACTTGCC
Organism: Spergularia azorica; assembly: GCA_038382645.1. Lineage (NCBI taxonomy): Eukaryota > Viridiplantae > Streptophyta > Magnoliopsida > Caryophyllales > Caryophyllaceae > Spergularia > Spergularia azorica. Next base: position 4,793 of record JBBYHQ010221505.1, read on the forward strand.
GTGTCATCAATTCCTTTGTTTCGCTTTTTAGCTCCTACCCTTTCTCCTCTTGTCCTTAAACTGGCCTTAGTTGTAGAGGTATTGGCATTGGTTTTGGAATTGTTGCCGGATGCTCTAGCCTAGCTAGATCACAAAAGTTGTGTAGACTATGAGTATATTTCTTTAGGTATGAAGTAAAGTAATAAAACTAATTACGTAATCAAGTATTCATTTTACCTTTGCGGACGCTTGAGCCTTGTTCAAGATTATCTCATCAATAGGCTTCCGGCGAGCATTCCCACCTCGTTGCCCATGTTGCATTTTGTTCCTAGGTGTTGGATCTCTGATTGACGGTACATTACTAGTAGCAGTTAGAACTTGATAGTTGTTGCTCGCACCACACTGAGTAGAGGGAGAATCAACACAATGAGTTCCGTTGGCAGTCCCTCCAACAAGAGAACAACTGTCGTGATTAATTCCTACTTATGATTAATCACCAGCGTCAACACCATTTACAGCACAATCGTGTTATTCATCACCTAAAACAGTAGAGACTGAATGATGCAAGTCCTTTATAGTTTGGAGGACAAGCTTAATAGCTTTCTCGCTTACCATAGCAGCAGTGTCAATAGGTCCAAATGCCACATGTATTTCGTCGAATCTTTTCACATGCTCTACCTTAGTTGGGTCATGATAGACAACCTTAACTAAGATGTGCTTACAAATAATATTCTTTCACCAACGTTTTAGAACATACATATCAGGTACTTTGGTAACAGTATGGTAGTCAAATACTTTAAAGATATGCCTACAAAGCAGGCCACTACTCAGCATTCGCAAGATTCCTCATGTGAAACTTATTGAATCGGACCGTGTAAGACCTTCTTTTGTCTGTTACAACATCATCCCTTTTCCCCCTAAAATGAACATACACCCTATCCTGAATTATGTTGTCCGTCTCCTCATCATTCAAAACAATTTAGTCGAACCAAATAACAATGAAACTCTTTGGTATTTAATCTGTATTTGGATAAACTTTTTATCACAATATATAGGCAGTGGCGGACCCAGACTTAAACTTAAGTGGGGTCAAAAAATTGTAAAATGTCAAGTGGGGTCAAAAATATGCATTGCAAAGGTATGAACCCACGACCTTATGGGCAAAAGTCTACACATTAACCATTATACCAAGGCAATTTTATTGAATACATCTAACATTTAAAGTATTTATTAATTTCCAAGTGGGGTCAATCGATCCCAAAATGGTATATTTGGGTCCGCCACTGTATATAAGTTGGAAAAACTTTTCAATAGCCAAAGCATGGGGGTGTAAGGATCTGGTGAAGACATTGGAATGATCATCAACATCTTTTTCCCTACCACATCTAGTCTCCATAGCAAAACAATAACCTTCGGCAAACTCACAAAACTTGGTATTTTTGTGAACAAAATCATCAAAGAAAGAATGAATGCTCTCAATACGTTGAGTTGATCTCATCCCCGCCCAAAATGAGTGCTTTGTAAATGCAGGAACCCACATAGCTCTGTCTTTATACAACCCAGTAAGCCAATCCACGCTACCAATATTGTAATCATGGACTATCAAAAGTCACCTGGCCTATTCTCAAACTCCTTCGCATCAATTGAATTGTATACAACATTTTTCAACATTGGCCCAAAATAAAGTAGGAAAATCAGTACACATCCCCAACTTAGCAAACCATTTCTTCATTATGTGCCATAGGCACCACCTATGCCTTCATTGCGGTCTCAAATCCTCTTCTAATTGGTACAACCTGGTCTATGAGTATGCCTTGAGGAGCAATACCACTCATTGCTTTCAACTATGTCACACATTCGTGACTTTTAATAGTTTCATTCCTAATCAATTCCTAACAAGATGGATTGCCCATGGTGGTTAACACCAATAAAATTAGCAAATGGTAAATCATAATTGTTTGTGTAATGTGTGGTATCATAACACACAGCATCACCAAACTCTTTATATAATCCATGTGATCTCGCATCAATCCACAACGCGTCTTTCAACACACCATCCTCATCAAGTCTAATTTCATGAAAAAAGTCATTGTTATGGATATACATCTTCATAAAGTATATATATTGCCACATTGCATTACAATCCCCTTCGTTCATTTTGTTCCTTCTCTCCTCATACATAACATTTCTCAAATCCCTATCAGTTAATTGCACATTTCCACATCTCTCAAGATATAAACAATCAAGGATTTTGCAGATGGTGAGACCAGCTTTCAAACCAATTTGAACCCTCCTCCTTATGTGTGGATGAAACTTTAATTTGCGATAAGCGGCAATATTTTTGGATTTGCTAGGAGTAGGGTTGTGATTTTTATGTTCTAACTCCAATATCTTCACGACCTATTCACCACTAGATTGTAAAGTAGCATGCAATGGCACGGGACAACCGCACTTCTTTGATAAATGAGGCACCGCTGGCACTTCAACACAATCACCATCAACATCGTTCGGTTTCTTCCTATGGATTCTCATAACACCATTACACTCACATTTCCATGTTTGACACATTTTCAAGTTATTGTCACCTTTACCCTTAAAAGTACTATTCCCCCGAACAACAACAAAACCTTATGATTCACCATATGCGAAGATATAAGTTTCTAATTCTTCAAAATTTGGGAAAACCATGCCCAAAAAAGGTGTAACAAGGGAAGAGGAGTTCTGAGGAGGTGTTAGGGATTTTAGAATTGGAGGTTTATCTACATCTACATTAATACTACATTCCCCTCTTTCAAGAGTTTGATTATATCCGTTTCAACATCCACACCACCACTGTCCAATGCTCCTAATCACAAATAACATCAAAGATCTAATAAAAAATAATCAACTGGCATTTGAAAGAATATGAATACTAAGTAACATACGACACTTTATCACACTCCTTACCTAATTCATACACCAAACCTAATTCATACACCATTAATTGAACCAAATTCATCCACCAAACCTAATCTCAACAATTATATAACCATTAAATTAACAATATAACAATTATATAACAAGATTACCAACACTAATGACCAGATTTATAGCTAATAGCACATATATCTTACGTGTAGATCACGTCCTCAAAAAAACCCCAAAATATGTTCTAATCTTAATTTCTAATTACAAACACTTAAGTAAACAAAAATAACATTAACATACCTTCAGTTACTGAAGCTCGTTCACAACTTCTTCATCGTCGACCCATTTATCATCATTTGCAATGTTCATGGCAGCTAGATTATCAAGTATAATTAGGTCGGTGCAATCAAAATTGACAGGCTAGAAAAATTTAACAGGAGTTTGATTGAGATAGGTTGGGTGAGAGTTAATTAACAATAAGAAGATTGAAGAGACGAAAAAAAAAAAAAATTGAAGTGAAGAGGAAGTTAGGGTTTATGAGTATAGAGCAGAGAGTGGGTGTCGCGCAAGATGGAGAGAGAAAATGAGAGAGCGCAGACGTGAGAGGGAAGGAGGAGTTAGGGGGTAATTTTTTTATTTTTTTTTATTTGATTAGATCCCCTTCCCCCATACTTTTGCAGTTTTGGCTTGTTTTTGCTCCGGTACCCCTCTATCACTCCTCAATGAATCATATATATAATATGAATAGGCCGTTGTCGCTAAGAATCGGTGAAAGTGAGGATAGTGAAAATGGAACCTGAGTTGGGATCTAGTTCTAACTTTTGACGTTACGCTCACTAAGGCTGACAAAAAACTCTAAAAATAAATCTAATGTTACCACGTCTCTACAAAGTTTGATCTATCATACAAGAAAAAATATTTTCCAAAAGATAATTATTTACTTGCAGAAAAATATTTTCCATGAAATATTATGCGTTGGAAGTAATATAAGCACAAAATCTAACTTCTTAAACCTATAGGTAATTTAGAGAATCAGATGCAAAAAGATTTTAGATTGCGTTTGAGAACTCGAAATTCATTTCATTTTCTTGAATTCAATTCAAGAAATTGAATTCTTGGATCTCAATTCCAATTCCAATTCCAAGATTGTGTTTGGGTAACTTTGGAATTGAATTCATATACAACCATCCCTTCCTCTCCCCCTTCCCTACCACCACCTGCCACCACCCTCGCCGGCATACGTCCACCTCCACTGGTCTGCCACCACCGCAGCCGATGTCTCCCATCGCCGTCGCTAATGGCCTCATCTCACCAAAAGTAAAATTGCTAGAAATAGATACTAAATAAAGAACTATAAACCTCATGGCCACCATGATAGAGATCTAAAAAGCACATCTTCGGCCGGTTGTGGCGGCGTGAGGGCGGCAGCTAGGAGGAGTAAGGGGGGCCAAGAGGATGGGAATAGAAGGGGGTGCAAGGGAAGGAGAGAGTGATACATAGGAGCTGTGGGTGAAAGCTAATAATGGCTATCATGTCAAGTTCAAGGCTCAATATCTTCTGAACTACTCAGCATTTCGAAGAGGAGTCAAATAAAGTAAAGTTTATGATCTAAGTTTTTCGAAAAGTGGTCATATGCCTTAATTGGTTAAGTAACGAAGGAGATATGCGTATTTTAAGTTGGACTGTCCAGTTTCACGCGGGTACACGAGTATGACCGAATCTGCTATATCCCCAAACAATGCACGTCCAAAGAAGTTCTTGGTAGATAATTCTTATTAGTATTTAGTTTTCAAATAATAAAGGAGCCTATGAGATTTTCGAGTTGTTGTAGTTTACCTTACGTTATTTCATAAAGTCTAGATTTGTCTAGTTAGTATAAATAGAGAGTCTTATTGTATTGTTTTCGAGAGATTGAACACATTCAACTTTTGAGAATTTGTATCAAAGAGTCGAAGGGAGTTTCCTTCAAATCTTAGCCTTGCAAGGTATTTTTTTGGTTTGTGCCTTGTTTCTTTGTGATCTTGGTGCTTGCCCTTGTTTGTGATTTGTTTCTTTGTAATCTTAGTACAAATTAGTCATAGTCGAGTATTCTTGCGAGGATTCTAGGCTAATTCATATATTTTATTTTCAAATTTGATTCCGCTGCGTTATAAACTCAAAAACACATAAAAATTAATGTAGGTTTTACATTAGAGAAAAAGACAATGTTGGATGGTATTAGAGGCGGCGACGATGGCAGTCGGCAGATGGGTTAGCCATGGTCGCCGGTGGTGGAGCCGAGCACTGGTCAGGGAGGCGCGAAGTTGGCAACACGGAGTTATGGAGGAGAGAGAAAAATTAATATTTGGGGAGAGAGAGAAGAGAGGGGCTAGAATCTGAAATGACACTTACTTTGGTGGGATTTGAAATAACAATTTTTACACTTGGTGGGAATTGAGAGAATTCCAATTCCAATAACTTCCCAAGCACTTGAAAGAATTCAATGAATTGAATTCCAATTACATGTTCCCAACCATAGCATTAAAGGTTTTCAATTCTTACTAATAAGTAATTTACAAAAAATCAAAATATATTCTTTGAACATACCAGTATGGTTTTAGAAAAATCTTTTTGAGTAAAAAAAAAGAAGAAGATATTTTTAGAATATCCTTTTCTAACTCTACAAGAAATACCAATTCAAGAATAAAACACTCATAAAACGAACTTAAAAAAACACTAACACGTGTAAACCCTAATATGGACACGAACCCGATTACTCGAATTTTGTTGCATAGCTAGTGGTGTCACGGAGAACTATAGGAGTCAGTCCAAGAGCCAAACCTATGTAGGGTCTACCCTAAGAGTAGTTCCACTTCCAATTTGAGCCCATCATACCAAATCATGCAGATTTAAAATTACACGCACTATTTCTCTACTTCATGTATCAAACACCTTGGAACTAATAATAGCTCATGTTGTTTGTATGTATTAAATCATCATCATGTCTTCATCATACTGTTCAAATTGAATATTATTCAGTAGCACATTCTCCTTCACCTCGAACAAAGCACCTATTGTTTTAAGCATAATCAACCATAGCATTGCAATCTCTAAGAAACAATTTTTTTTTGCATAACTCTCTTTATCGAACATTACAATCTCTTTAACATGATAAAATGGCTTAATTAAATTTAATCAAATAAGTGATATTATTTACCATTTCCTCAAACAATATCATCCTCCAAAGGCTCCATTTAAACAATCGACAAGAAAATCGTAAACCTGAAAACAAAGTATCAAACCATTACACAACGCGACAACACCATTAAGACATAGCACCATTGGAAATCTAGTTTCAATTAATTCCACCGGTAAATTATAACTCTAATCCTAACTCGTATACACTTGAACCGTATTCCCCAAATTTTAACCCGTCCGCCCGTCCCGCTTGACAGGTGTACCAGTAGAACCTGGCAAAACTGACCCAGACCCGAACATCCGACCCGAATTACTTGACCCGAACATCAGAATTTGACCCGAAATTATTATGTGAATTCAACCCGAAACCTGAAATGACCCGACCTGAATCCGAAATTGACCCGAATACTGTTTGACCCGATATTGACCCCACCCAAATACACCCGAACTCAAAATGAGGCAGACCGAATAATCAAACATTTAACTGAAATGGTTGAGCGAAAGTGACTTTGATTAGCTATATCACATCTTCAAACACTCAAATTACCAATAAAATTTCATTTTAAGATACTATGAGACAAAATCTTAAGAAATTTGACATTAATATGACTAGATTTGAACATTTTGAAATGACTCGATTTGGATTTGACTCGACCCGACCCTAATTTGACCCATAGTTGATGCACCCAACTAGATCCGACTCAAACCGAACCCGACCCGAACCAAAATAGACTCAAAATATATGACCCAAAATGTAACCCAACCCGAATAGAACCGACCCGAATGATCCGTTTACCAGGTAGAAAAGACCAATGTCTCGTCACAGAAAAGACAAAAGTTGGGGTGGAAGAAGAAGCGCCAGCAGTGAAGAGCACGAGCTTCCGTTTCACCAAAAGAAAGTTCGGTGGAATAAACAAACAAACAATCATACTCAATAATAATTGGGAAGCAATTTATACTCTCTCTCTCTCTCTCTCTCTCTCTGGTAAAGTGTACACAGCTCACATCTACAGTGAGATAGCGAGAGAGACAGAATAAACATCTCACATAGACATTATTAGTATCACAGAAAAGCAACACACACACAAACTAAAAACTAAAAACAAGATCCAACATTTCTATCATTCTTTCCATTTCTGTAACACAGTTTTTTCCTGACATTTTTACCAGATCATGGAAACCCCGTGATTCTGTCTCTTCTTTTTCTTTTCTTTACTCAGTTTTAATGTCCTCTTTCTTTTTTTAATTTAATTCCACTGTTAGATTAGATTTCTTTCTTCCCATCATTGCAATGCCAGAGCAAATACTCTCCTCTGACACCACCACCACTGCTTCTTCTGATTTTGTAAGTTTTTGCTACTTATTTCTTTCAATTTTTTTTTTTTTTACCAGTTTAGTTAATTTCTTTCTAATTATTGCTTGGTTGGTTTGTTTCTTGATGTTATTAGTGGTTTTTGTGATATGGGTATTGCCCAATTTTAACTTTTAAGCTAGTTTTGCCTGTGTAATTTGTGAAATTTGGCCTTAATTTTGTGTGGGTATTCAATAATTTTTGGAGAATATGAGTAGAAATGTACCTGTTTTAGTCTTCTTTGGCTGTTTTACTTGTTAATTTAGGTGTCTTTTTTTTTGTCGGCAGAGAATGTTTGTTGAGGGTATATGTATGGTAGGGCTGCTGACGTAGGTGGAGACGTGGAGTTCTGAATAAGCTCAACATGATATGGATTGAATTTGTAGACTTGTAGTCGAAGCTTCACTTAACTGCACCTCTATCTGACACTGGGAGATTCTTGTAGTGTACGAGTATATCCTAGAAATTGATTTTTAGTGAGCGTTTTCGGCTCGAATCGGTCTTTGAAGGTTCTTTGGTGTTATGAGTAATAACAGTGCTAGATAAGTAGATACGCTCAACATGATTGAAGGTGTTTTAATCTGAACTTTTCTGGATCAGTAGATAATCTTCTTTTATTATTAAGCTTCTTTTGTTATGTTGCTTGTGATTTCGGGCTTAACTTTTCGAATCTAAAGTGTTGGTATACAATGTTTGGTGGGGTTGTTGGGTGTATATTGAGGTTGCTTGTGAAATTTCAAGTAAACTGAATATGGTTGAAGGTGCAAAAGTGTGGATATTAATCCTTAAAATATAATTGCCCTTTTTACCTGCATCTCTACCTAATATTGGTAGATGCCACTGCAAGAGTATAATCTGAGTAAGATTTTCTATGAAAGTGGGTTAACTTGTTGATGTGTGCTAGTGCAACGAGCTAGTTTTGAGCTTGAAGTGAATGGTATAAACCAGTAATTTTCCTTGAGGAACAAGATGTTGGTGCTCGAAAAAATATTTGTTTGGTTAATCCATGGTTCACGATGATTAATGGAGAATTAACAAGTTAGATTGGTCATCGATGATTCAGATAGCTCTAATTTGCCAATGTGTCTGCTGCCACACAAAGCAGCCCCTTTCTGGGTAGCAAACTTTATCTGTCGTTTGTGACTGAAGGATCGATAATTTGCTATGGGCGTGTCTTGTTTCTTTCAAGTTGTCTAAGATTTATTGTCACTGAATCAAAGAAACGGATAAAAAGTGAAAAATGTAGTTCGTGTGCTTATTTTAATTCTTTCCCTTCTAATAATGTCATAAAGATTTGCTTAGCTGCTTTGTGGTGCAAGGTTATACTTTAAAGAAATGCGTCCTTTACAAGAGACTTCTTATATAACTAGGATAGGTATGTGGGATTTTGAAAAATGTGATGTTCTTTTTTATTCGAAGGAAATAATCATATTAATCGAATGGAGCAGTATATAAAAGAGAAGTGGACAAGAAGTTCTCTTGCCAAAGGATTCAAAACATAATGTGCCTAGTTCCTGACTAGAAAGCTTTTTTCTAAACCACAATTATATTTAGCAGTGGTTTTCAGGTTCTCGAATCTCGATTTCCCTACAACCCTTGTTAAACATTTGGACTTGTGTTACTATTTGCCAGTTTTTTCCTACCCGGTAGTGATAACCTACGCCCCATGCCAGCTTTGATACGCCCTAGCCCTAGTTCTGGTGTCCGCCTTCTCTCTCTCAAGAGTTTTACCATCAAGAGGATCCCGAAATTGTTGATCACAACTAGGAGTCTCCACAAGTTCCAAATTTCCTTCTTTCTCCAACTTACCTTAGCACCCATCAATCACCACATCAACACCAGGATTTGTGTCCTCCAGCTTATCCTCATGAACATTTTTGACCCAACCCCTATCCTATCATTTTGTTGTCCTATAGTGTCCTTATCAAACATGTCTAGACTCTCCAGTTTCACCCTTGAATCTCCATAACATAGACAATCCAACGTCTGCTTCATTCCTTGTCGTTAAGGCTGAAATGAGCTGTGATGGTAATAAAGCAAGATGGAATTGTCTGCTAATCGACCACTTGGGTTCTTCAGATGAGGGTTTCTATATGACTTATCAATCACTTACAAATTAAAATGCCATTACTTCCAATAATTACTTGATGCCAAACGAGCCGTATGAACACAGACAGCTAACTACCTATTATGAATCATAATTCCCTTGTGTAATCTAAACGTCTTGTGGCAGTACAGAGCCACAGAACGTTTTGTTGTAAGTGCGATCCTTTTGAGTTCTCATCTATGCCCGTGTGTCGCCTTTCTAGGATAAAATATGTCACCCATTAGCTTATTTCCTTTGATGAAACTCCAGGACATCCTTCCATATGCATTTTGAGGGTGAAACGTAATTGAACTGGGTATGCTTCTAAGAAACAGCCAACTATCTTAGCTGTCTTTACTTTCTTCAAACAGAGATGGTCCAGCGAAAGTTGAGTTATAAAAAATAATGCTATTGGTTGTTTATGAATTGTCGATGAAATGTGTGTTCACAAAGGAAGGTAAGGTATGATCACGATGCAAATTCATTGATCATCTTTCTGGGAGACTAGATTGTTGCAATTGTTCATTGATATTGTGTTTAGCGTAGAGGCAGTAAAGTGTTGCTGTGATTAAATTCGCCTCCATTTCGAAAGAGGCCTTTTGGATGATGTTGAACTCTTCTAAAGGGTGACGTTTTGAATCCTACAACTGTAGCAGCTGTACTCTTGCCACTTATCTCTTTCCAGCGAAAAGTAATACTCCAATTTTTTCCCTCACATTCAGGTTTTTAGCCATTTTCATTAACTGTGAGTCTGTGACTGATGACATTGTGAGGTAGTTTATGAAGTTGGAAAACAATTTCAGACTGATGGAGCAATAATAGAGAGCAGAGATAACTCTTTATATTTAACGGAGTGTTTTAGATGTTTGAGCTTTTGTTCCATTATCTATGCTTTTTCTATCTATTATTTTGGTGACTGCATTGATGTGGTTTTCTAACTTTTCAGAGAATCCAAGCTCTAGACTAGCATTCCTAAGAGATTTTACAGAATATATTATCATTTTAAATGTTTTGGCTCTTGTTCCATTATCTACGCTTCCTCTATTTTTGTTTTTGTACGACTTTGTTTGTGTGGTTTTTGACGTTTAAGAGGGTCTGCCAGATACAGGGATTAGTTAAAGTAAGCTTTGAGAACCTTCTCTGTGAAATGCAAATTTGTCTGATACTCAATCTGCATTTTATGCTTGAAAAGTGCCTGAAAATAGTTTTACGACATATTCAATGTTAGAATGGATGTCTTTGACAATGCAAATGAACTGAAGCGAGTATGATTAAAGCAGATCTCATATTCAAAAGAAGATTTCATGATGTTCGTGATTTAACTGCACTGCTGTTTGTGCAGTTTCCGTCGGTAGTTTGTGCGGATATGCATATTTATTGAGTAGTTCAGTTCAATATATCTCTGTTTGCCTGTGATCTGTTGTGTATAGTGCCTTTATCTTCTTGTGTAGTGACTAGTGACATAATATTAGCAGTAAGCTAGCAACTAATGTCCATTATCCTTCTCAATGCAGCAATGTTTGAAGATAGGAGAACTGGTCCCTGATACTGATGAATCTGGAACTGATGTTTACCTCAAATTGGGTCTGAGAGCCCGAGGCAAAGGAACTGTGAGGCCACCAAAGTTCTTATCCCTTCTTTCCTCACTTCTTGAGGCATCTGTCCAAAGGAATGATACGTCATTGGAGACAGCACAGATTGAAGATGTTCTCACCGCATTTCATGGTTCAAGATCACCACCTGTCAGCATACGACAATATGTTGAGCGTATATTCAAGTATGCAGGATGCAGTCCATCTTGCTTCATAGTTGCATACATTTACGTGGATAGGTACCTCCAACAAACAGAAGCTTACTTGACTTCACTTAATGTCCATCGCCTTTTGGTCACAAGTGTAATGGTAGCAGCAAAGTTTATCGATGATGCGTAAGTATAGCCACCTAACTCCTCCCTTCTCTTTTTTTCTTTATCTTTGTTTTAATTCTCTCATATAACTGGAAGTATACATGTACTGCATAATTTGGCCAGTGTTCCAACCTCAGTGCTGTAGGCGATAGGCATGGTGACATGAAACAAGAGAACTCTTTTGCATTACTGAAAAAATATAAGTTATGTGAGGGTTCATATATATAGATATCAATTAGATGGCTATCTCTTAGCTGTATACGGAGTATAGTATTCTGGTATCATTCAAATTTGTTAACCAGGTACCATTTTGTTAGGCACCATTTTGATCAATCAGGTCCTCTTACTTATCTTTGTGATTGATACTAATGCTAGAATTTGACAAATTTGGTACATTAGATCCTTTTGATTATGTATTATGACCAAAGGTAACAACTCACCTCATTTGACGACCACTATGTAGGTCACAGAAGTCTCTAGTTGATGTGCTACAGTTAGGAAAGTTGATTACCAAAGTCTTGGAAGGATTGTAGGACACTGTGTTTGCATAAGCTTATTAAACCACGAGTTTTTGCTGATACACATACAGTCATACACCCAAATTAAAGAGAGTAGTGCGCAACACAAAAAGCAAAAAAAAAAAAATCCAGATTCCATTAACCCTTAGTTTCACGTGTATTATCTGAACTTGAACGGTTTGCGGATAAAACTCCTGCATGTAGCACCCAGCACCCAATGACTTGTGGTAAAACCTCAATTTGATTCCACTCAACCCATTCTTTCCTATCAAACAGCCCCCCATCTCTCTTAACTGATAGAATTTGCACATTGTGCTTATCTGACCCATCTCCAAGTGGCCTCAGGGGAAAACTCAAGCTGATTGCGTCCAACGCATATTGTTGCTGATCATAATGCCTCATCTCTCTCAACCTGTTAGATTTTGGCATGTACACTAGAAAAAGTTATGGATTGAAAAATATTTTTCACCCATGGCCATAATCAGATCTCAGCCAAAATAACCCAAAATCCAAACTTCAGTTTTGCTCTGATTTTTCAAATGACAACAACTCATAAACTGGGAAGAGAAATAAATAAGTTTGGACCTATCTTTTCAATGAAAATTAACAAAATACAAATCTAGAAAAAAAAGAAGACAAAAAACCACGGTTATGTATATAGAATTTGCACATTGTGCTTATCTGACCCATCTCCAAGTGGCCTCAGGGGAAAACTCAAGCTGATTGCGTCGAACGCATACGCATATTGTTGCTGATCATAATGCCTCATCTCTCTCAATCTGTTAGGGCCAGGGTACAATTCCTTGCTCATCTGATGTTATCTTCAAAAAAATTCATATCTCATCATTATCTCTTCAGTTGTGAAAACATCACTTGAGTTTGCTGTTTGTTGGAAACAAATATCTCAAGCTAGAAAGTGAATGTAATGAATACATGAGGCTTCTCCTTCCTTTTCATCCTCCCTCATTGCTTTCATCACTGAACCTCCCAAGTTGTGCAACAGACAAACCAACAATGATAGTTTATGTTACAGTCAGTTGTGTAACATACAAACCAATAGTGATAGAGTAACGATTGTGTGCAAATTCTTTCTTTTCCTGTAGCGCTTCCTCAAAAAACCACTTAGTTGCCTATACATTTTCATCCTTGTTATTCTTCATCTCCTGGTTTAATGTATTGCATGTATGTACTCCTTGCTTTTTGTAACCTATTTCTTCATGATGACTTGATGTAGTCAAACTTAAGCTTTTACCCATATATGGTATATATGACATGTAGTCGCAGGTCCGTAGACATGTAGAGGACTGCTTACTATATGAGAACATGCACCACCCTTTACCTCTCCTATTGGTGGGTAGCTATACTCTGAACTCTGAAGTCTGAACAAGAATTTTCAAACAATATGACTTTTTTTATTGGAGAATTGTGCACCCTTTAGAATAGGAAGAACACCTGCGTCTGTTTTATGTTTTATGTTTGATGGGCATAGAAGATGTGTGATGTACTGACACATTTAAGGGGAGAGATATTTTTTGAACATCATGAGCAGCAAATACATCTTCACATTCTTAGACTGTCTTACTATGCCAAATTTATCATCGCAAGCATGCTCAATAGACACAAGCTATACATTATTTCCTGTTGTGTTTGACAAGTACTGTTGCCTTTCTCCTGCAGATTTTTTAACAATGCATACTACGCCAGAGTTGGAGGTGTAAGCACTTCAGAAATCAATCGGTTAGAGATGAAGCTACTGTTTAGCTTAGATTTTAGACTTCAAGTAAATGTCGAAACATTTAGGAAATATTGTTTGCAATTGGAGAAAGAAGCCGGAGGTTGTCAAACTGATAGGCCAATCAAGGCCAACTGGGTTAATGAGACTTGGTCCAGAAAAGGTGACTCTTCTCGTTGCACTCCAGTTGCTCGGTGACCCGCTTGGGCACCTCTCCAACTGTATCATCAGAAATCCGTGATCGAATAGGATACTTAGTCACCATTGTACTGTATGTCATATGTAAAGTCATCACAAATCAGTCAGTGCAGATAGTCGATTAATCACATCTATGCAGAAATCCATTATTTTTACTGATTGTTGTATCCCTTTTTTCTCGTTTGTCTTCTTCTTTCGCTTCATGTTTGTACTGTATTATGCTCTCTTGACATTGTAGATGGGATGTTAAAGAAGAAAGACATCCCTGCAGTCATAATTTGGCTAGTGAAGATACTCTATGGTGATGCATTTATTCTGAATATATCCAATTGAGTTGATATAAGATTTTCATTTTTTTTCCCCTGCACCTGTTTGTTCTCTAAGCATTGGTCGTGTATATCTGCCGTCTTGATTTTTCGTTTTAACAGGTTGTTTTTATTCCCTTTTTGCATCAAGTTTTTCGCGACTGGGCTCTGATTTTCCACTGCAATCGCGTCTGGGTCATGATATTGACCCTCGAGGTCGTCATGTAATAGCTACCACTCGAATGTACTTGTAATCAGTACTTAGCTTTAGTTTTTCAGTCAAGTGTTCTCTGTGTCTCTATTGTCTTCCTAATGCTTTTTGCATTCCTAGGATGCAGTTCTGCTATGCACTCAAAAAAAAGGATGCAGTTCTGCTAATTGAAGAACTGAATTGCAGAATGGTTAGACGTATTGAAGTTGAGCTGCATGAGGTCTTAAGGCGTTTCTCTCAGAAACTAACTCTGGTTCCGAAATGAAAACTTCACAGCAGCCAGTTCCCCATACTATACACAGCAGTTCGCCCTCCTATTGAATGTCCAGTCCGCTGCCATCATCCAGCAGCACAAACTCGAGGAATTAGTCACAGTAGATAAGGCTGGCAATAATATTTCTGACAGAAATTTTTGAAGTTTTATTTTCATCCTTGAGCACCACACCTGCACAGCGATAAGAAGCTTTTCTAGTGCATCAGTGCAGCCTATACAAGTACACTTCGCTTTCCTGAAACATATCATAGAATTTCAGAATCTTAACATAACTTCAGATACTCATACTGAAATAGATCAGATCAACACAGGGTCACAGACGTAAATGCTTAATGAACGATGCAGACACTTGAATATGCACACTCTGGAGAATCTCGTTTATCATATACTCTGTATCCAATACTAAGCTGAAAGGTATGAAAAGTATACAACAAGAAGTTCCAAAACCTCAGGAGAAACATTAATTTGCCCAATCCGAACAGACTTTCAATGAACATATACTCAGAAAATATATTACTGGCTCAGGAATCCTAACCATAGCTGCAGGCTGCACTAACTGATGTTGAATGTCTACGACAATCATTGTTTACACGTAGAAACATGAGCGGATAAAGAGCGACCCTAGGGCCTAAGTGTTCATTACGAATGCACAAATCTTATCAGAATCAACTCGTAGTTGTCATATACACATACTGAACTAGACCAAGGCAAACCTAAAATGCTTATTGGAACAACAACTAAGGAGAAACATTAATTTGCACAATCTTAACAGAATTTCGATTGCCATATATACTCGAAACTAGATTAGTATCTCACAATCAGCAGTCAATTTCTAAGGCAATCAGTAGTGAACAAGTGCTCTAAGCGGAGAACATCTCCTAGACCTCCTATGAATTCATCTACAATGTACAAATCTAGGGTTGTCGAAACGATCCTGTAATGAATAAGATCTGGTACCAACATACTGTAAACAGGACTCGGAAGCAGGACAGCCAATCAGAGCCTCAAAATCCCTCTGAACTTTAAAGTTATCTTCAACATCAACTGATTTTTCTAACTCCTCAAGCGCCTTTCGTGCAGCCTCTCTTTGTTTTTGTACCTGCCTTTTAACCTCGGCATCTGCAGCTGATTTGTACTGCTCAGCAGTGACAGCAGCATTGTTAACAGTACCCTCCTTCAGCTTATGTTGTGCCCTAACGATTGTATCCGCATATCGACTCCTCAACGAAGTGGCACGCAAGTTATCATCATCAACAACAGATTTCTTCGCTTTCTCGAGTGCCATCAGTGCAGCCTCCTTATGCTTTTGCATCTCCTTTTCCAACTTAGACTGCGCTTTACGCTGTAGTACAGCTGCTCCCGTTACAGAGCTTGTAGTACAAGAAAGCTCTTCATCCAAACAACTCGATGTCTCATCAGACACCGTTGTACTTCTGATCTCTACACCGATTTTTTTACCAAAACCCTCCAATTTATTGGCCTTCTTGTTAGAAACTGAAGCGTTGTCTAGACTTTCTCGTTTTCTCAACTATACCCCTGGTTTCGGTAGCTGTTTATCATCAAGATTCAAGCAAGAACCACAATTGTGAACCACCTCCGATATTAATCGTTCCGCAAACATGAAATTGGAACCATGACCTGAAGCCATGGTAACGAAACTCGTAAAAACAGTAATTAATTACCAGAGTTGCAGTAACAATCAATGTCGTAATTCAACTGAACTAATAAATAACAACACAAAATCGAATTAACCCTAATAAAAATTATGATTCAACCTGCTGCAATCGATTGAAAATTATAGTAACAGAGTAATAACCTGAGTTTACGATCGTGGAAATTAACCTGAATCAAGTAGCAATTGCAACTCGCCAGTATGCACATGAAGTAGTCACCAAAAAAAAAAAAACCAAGTAAAGAATGCCAACTTTTTTGAGGGTTGTAAGATTGCAAAGTTGTTGAGGTGGAGTTGTTAGTTTTTGTGATCGAGTAGTAGTAGTAACTAGTACAAGTAAAGAGTTTCCGTAAAGAGTTTCCGTGGGAAGCAAGGATATCTCATATCTGGGGAATAACTTAATCAGCTCGAATTTTGATTTACCCGCTTAAATTTTATGGAAGTTTTGTGTTTTCTTTTTTTGAAGGCAAAATTTATGGAAGTTAAGCGCTTCGATTTTAGCTCGTTGTTTCTGTGTGGGCCGGAAACTAGTTGGAAGTGCCCGCGCTATTATTACAGCCACATTTACAAGTAGAGCTGGCCATTTGGCACTAGGAGCCCAGGCCCGGCCCAGGCACTGGAAAGTCAGTCTAAACCAAGGCTAGTGCTAGTGCTTGATTTCTAAAGCACTAGCCCGGTCAAAGCACTGGTCAAAACCCTGGTCAAGCATTGGTCAAGGCACTGGTCAAGGCACTAGCCCGCCCCAGCCCGCCTTAGAGAAAACAGCTAGTTTTCTCAATTAAAAAAAAACTAGCCGTTTGGCCTTAACGGCTGTTTTTGTTGTTTTTTTTATTTATTTTTTATTTACTCCTCCCCTAAATTATCTATAAATACCCACTTCATCCATCTCAATTTTCCACACAATTATTCTCTCTATTCTACATTTTTTCTACAATTACTACAACTCTACAACTCTCAAGTTTTAAAGTTTTCAAATTTACTTAAAAAATATACTACAATTCTCAAGTATTAATTAAGTTTTCAAGTTTAGTTAAAAAAATTACTACAAGTATTATATTAAGTATACAATATTTAATACTTTTGTTATTGTTATTGTTATTGTTATTTTGAAAATTATTATTAGTATTGATAATTAGATTTAGGTTCAGGTAGGAACTTAAGGAACCAATCTCAACCCTCTATTCATCCAGATCTAATGGTCCAAATAAATAGGTATTAAAAAATAAAAAAACAAAAAAAATAAAAAAAAACCAAATAGTTTCTCTCTCTCCATCCTCACGATCCCCCTTTCCCCGCCCCTTCTCTCTCCTCCCTTACCCAGCCGTCGTGCCACCGGTGCCGTCGCCGGCCTTCCCACGTACCACCACCTTTACCCCAGCACCGCCTCACTTGATGCTCGTCGGCGACGACATTTCCGCCATCTTCGCTTCCCTCCCTTTCCATTTCACATCACCATCGTCTTCGAAATTATCGCCGTCGACAACGCGTCCCTACATCGAAATGAACGCCGTCGGCCACCGTCCACGCAGCAGGTGATTTGATTTAGCATGAATGTTCAATAAGTTTATGATTTAAATTGATTTTGATGAACTTTCAATCATGAATTAAATTGGATGAACATTGGATTTGTATAGAATGAACGTATTGTGATAATTGATGAACTTATGGTCTAAATCAAATGAACATTACTACAAAATTGATGAACATACATCTTTAATGCAACATTGATTTGATGAATTTTAATTTGATGAATATGCATATTTTTTTGATGAATATGGAATTTAAATTTGATGAACACGTGTGATTTTGTTGAACATACGATCGATCTTTGATGAATATGCAGTTTATGATTGAATGTTCATCAATTTATAATTGAACGTATGTGGGGGAAGTGGTGGTCGACTGGTGGTGATTTCTGGTGTTGTCGGGAGGAGGTCAGGGAGTTTGGTGGTGGTCGGAGTTCGCTGGCGGTCGTAGAGAAGGTGGTGTTGGCCGTTGGGTCTATGAGAGACATAATATGGGAAGAGAGAACAAATGGAAGTGGTGGTGTCGCAAAAGGTGGTAGGGTCGGAGGAGGGCGATTCGCGTGGCGGTCACGGCGGTGTATGTTGGTGGTGAAGGATGGCCAGTGGTGGGAATGGTCAGGTAGTGTCGTGGTGGGTGGCGGTGGGTGAGTAGTGTGGGTGATGTCGGGTTGGCAGGGGAGGGTAAGAGGGAGGAGGGAGAAAATAATTTGTTTGGGTAATTTATTAGGACCGCTAGATTATATTTAATCTAGTGGTTAGTAATGGTTCCTAGAGTTCTTATATAACTAAGGTTCCTACCAGAACCTGACCCTTGATAATTATTGTATATTGTATTCAATAATTTAATACCTTTATCAAAAAATAATATTAACCCGAAATGGAGGATAATTTAACTCCCAATCAAATAAGAACGTTGAGGGACTATGAGCAATCACTTTTAGGCGATGTCGATGTTAATCAAGGTAACTTATGTTTTTAATTTATTTTTATAATTATTAGTGTTATTTTGTCAATTTTTCTTTTATAAATATAATTTTATTTGTAGGTGTAGGTAATATATCACAACAAGAATCATCGACCATGCCACCACCTCGTTCTCATCTAAGACCGAATATAAATGCACAAGATAGTAAAATTCAATTTATATAGTTCCATATTTATTCAATTCATTCAATTTTTCAATTTTTTAATTTATTCAATTAATTT
>JBBYHQ010221613.1:0-48696 GCA_038382645.1 Spergularia azorica
AAATTAGCAAACTAAACAACAAGATTGGACCCACTTATTTTGTTAAGTGGAGTCTCAAGCAAGTCTTGGAATGTCAAGACTCACTCCAAACTTGCTCAAACTTTCCCCCACCTCACTGCAAGTCTTATCTAAAATTACCAAAGTCTCAACTTGAGACTTGGAGCTTCAGACTAGCAATGATAGTTTCAGAGGGGCAATTTTATGTTTTTGTAATTCGGAATTTTCTATGAAGACATTACTATTTTAGTAAGAATAACAAGAATTGAAGTACAAAATGTTACGTTGTGGATTGATATGTTGTTTTGAACATATATACCAAGAATTTAGAGAAACTACACAAACTAGTAGTTTTGATATAGTTGAGGCAGGCTAGTGGGAGCAACCCATACAATATCAAAATATCATAGGATACTCAAACAAGTACTCCCTCCGGTCCAGATTAAACTTCTCATTGGAGTTTGACACAAAAACTAAGAAATACGATATTCTAATACAAAGAGTAGTGCAAATAGGTAAGATTAGAAGCTCTAATTTTTTCCCCAAAACTCAGCATTTTCTAAATCCACCCCCCTCCCCTTCCCCAACCACCCCGATCCACCACCAACCGCCGCTGCCACATACACCGACCACCACTATCGCCGGCGGAGACTTCACCGGACTCACCAGGGGTCACCGGCGACCCTCCCCTACCACTTCCGCGACATGGGGACCATCTATACCTCCACCATTATCTCCTTTTCCTCTTTTTCATTTTTCTCTCTTCTCAAATTTGTATCTTTCCGGCAACACGCACACGTGCACGGGGTGGTCGGGGAGGGGCGAGGGGCGTTTTTGGGCGGCGACATCCGGTGATAAGACGTGGGAGAAAGAGAAAGAGAGAAGAAGAGAAGGTGTTGTGCGGGATGAGAGGGGCAGTGGCGGGGGGAATGGTTGGCGGATAAGGGGTCGCGGGATCTAGCCGCCTCTAATGGTGGTGACGGCTTTGGGATAGGTGGTGGTGTGTGTTGGACGGTGGACGGTGGTGGTGGTGGTGGCTGGTGTTGGATGATGGTGGGGGTGGGTGGTTATTACTTGATTAGGTTATGTTTAGGCTTAATCAATATATTAGTCATGTGTTAAAAAAATATTTTAATGCTAAAACTTACCATTTTGGGTATGGGAAGAATAAAGAGAACCATCCCAAAATGGTAAGTGGGAAGTTTAATCTGGACCGGAGGGAGTACATAGCTATCGATTACAGAATCGCTCTTACATCAATTAAAACAACGTCAAGTGAAACTCCGAAAGCGTAAGTTCGAATCCCTTTCCAACAATCAAACATGAAACACCCCATCCCTTAACCCATGTTGTACTGAACAGGGAACACTAATTATCAAGTGGTGGCCAAACAAGAAGTACCAATTGAAAACTCACCTTTGACTGGAATTGATGAAAATACCAAACGTTTGAGCCAAAATGTAAAGTAGACTCAACCTCACTAGAGTCCAGTTGTAGTAGGACTAGTATTTTTCAGCATTAAATGAGAAAAAAAAAAGCAGAGTTTCTTTCACTAAAATGGTAAGAGAGAGAAGATCAAAGTTAGGTCACTCTGTTTCTTTCTTTGCTTACTATTAATTCAATTTTTTCATCATAATCTGATTAAATCTGAATTTTGGTACTTTCTGAGTTTTCTTCTGTTAAAGTCATAAAACTTGAAAAAAAAGTCTCACAAAAATTACTATTTCACCCATTTCTTTTCCCATTTTATTTTGCAAAAAAAAAAAAGGAAAAGCTCAAATCTTTTCTCTATTTAAATAATTGATTTTTTTTCTTTTGCCTTTTTCTTTTTAATTTTACACTCTTTCTCTCTCTTCTCTTTGAACTCACTTTCTCACTCTCTCCTCCCTCTCAAACTACTCCTACTAACTATTTTTCCCCCATTTCTAATTAATTCAAATCTAGGGTTTTTCCCCCTTTTTTTTTTTTTTCAATTTCCACAGCAATTTGTGTTTAATTTTTATTATCATTTGAGTTAATTTTTAGCTAAGAAATTGAGTTTTGGCTTTCTGGGTTTTTCTTGGGAAATCTGCAGCTGTGTAGTAAACAACACACTTTGTGAGTCATAAAGATTCAATCTTCAAGATCTGGGGTTTCTGGGTTTCCATCAAAATCCAAGAAAAAGCTCTAATTTTTAGAGATTATTGAGCATTTGAGCATCTGGGTAAGTTGAAACTGCTGATTTTAGGAAGAAATTAAGGTACTTTTTTGCATATAAGAGGTTTAATTGTGTAGTTGGGGTTTCATTTTTCTCTCATGAAACCCTAATAAAACCCTAATTTTGAGCATTTTCCTGCTGTTTGAACATCTGGGTTAGTATAAAGTTGTGATCTTTGTGTATAATTTAGAAAGTTGGTTTAGTTTTTGTGATTAATTTGAGTGAAGTAAATGTATGGATGGGAGAGAAGGTATGGCATTGCAAGGCTCAGCACCTTATTACTTACATCATAGAACAATTCCCGGCGCCGCGGTCGGGGGTAGTGGTGGTGCATCTAGTGGACAGCAGCAAGGGCATGGTGGTCAGTTGAGTGTTCCACCACCTGGGTATAGACCGGCAAACCCTAATCATTCTGTCGTTAGGCCGGCATTTAATGTCGAAGGAGGGCCGGTATCACAGCCGAATAATGGCCCTCCTCAGGGTTTTACTATCACAGTGTCTTCCACTGGTGGTTCTATGAGTGAACCCCTGAAGAAGAAGAGGGGTAGGCCTAGGAAGTATGGGCCTGATGGCCCTGGAGGACCTGGTTCGGGTTCTGGTTCTGGTTCAGGGACTGTCTCGTTGGGGCTTACACCTTGCTCCTCGAATTCACTTACTCCAGCTGAGAGGAAAAAGAGAGGAAGACCTCCTGGGTCTGGGAGGAAACAGAGGTTGGCCTCTGTTGGTAAGCTCAGTTATTTGATCCGAAATTCTAAAGCTTTTGGTATTTTTGTTGCGATTTCGTGTTAAATTATGTCCTTTGATTGGAATGCTTTGCCAATGTGTGGTATGTGATGGAATTGTGTATGTCAGTTGTTCTGATGGTATGCTGATTGGGCTTCATTGGTATGCTCTGATGGTAAAGTTGGTTACTTTCAAAGCTTTTAGTGAGCTGAATTGTGCTACCTTTAATGTGTGCTGGTTTACCCTTGTGTCACCATTGATAGAATGTATTGCGTTTTATACTTGTGGAAGATTGTGTGCTATCATTTAGTATGCTATTGTGTACTCAGTTATAAAGAGGATCTCGATCTTGGGATATCACTTCTTTTTAAGAAAGGAATGTATCTAGAAAGGATAACTGATTGAAATGGTGTTTGATGCCCAGAGTTTGAGCTTGATAACTGTGTTCTACCGTCTAGCGCTCTTGCACCTTGGCGATATTGTTGATCGGTTGGAACTGTATACTTGTGTGCCATGATAATTATGGATGGCTAGATAGTGAATTATTCAGTGTCAATTGGAGTTTGGTTTTGGTTGCATTGTCTTTCTCAGCTAATTGCGAAATGTTACTCCTTATGTTTGATTTTTTAAGTTTCCATCTACACCATGTACATCACTAGAAGTCCCTTTTGCATAATTTCGATTAAGCAATACGTCATGGTATCATCGTTTCCTTTGTTTTTAAATTAATATCGATGCTTCGGTTTAGTAAGTGGATCAATTTGTGCTTACAGTTAAAATGTTTGGTTACTCTTACCAGGTGAATGGATGAACAACTCTGCAGGCGTTGCATTTATGCCCCACGTTATTCATGTTCAACCTGGAGAGGTATGGCAACAAGCTAAAGGCTATTTTTGTACACCCGCTAGAGAGTATGTGCTGCTTATAATGAAGCTAAATAAGTAATATACTATTAGATAAGGCCAAAAGAAGTTAAACTTTTCACTTGATAAAAGAGACGTCTATGCCAAAGAAATGACATTATTCTCTTCATTGGTCAAGATTACCTAGGGTTTAGAAATGAGCTACAAGATATCTTTGTTAAAGATGCTTCCCTCAGCGTAGAGTCTCGGGAAACTCTCCGACTTTGATCACTAATGTTGGGACTTTATGCTGATTGGTTTAATAATTACTTTAGCCACTTCCTTTCCCTTTCTTGTTCCAAAATATACCTTTGTTGCTTTCGTATAAACTTGGAGCATAAATTTGACTCCAAGCATTCATTGATGTTGACATACTAGTCTAAATTGTGCTTGTGATATTCAGGACATTGCTGGAAAAATACTCTCATTTGCCCAACAGAGGCCAAGGGCCCTATGTATTATGTCAGGCAGTGGTGGCGTTTCGGCTGTCACATTACGCCAGCCTGCATCATCAGTTGGGACTGTTACCTTTGAGGTATACCATCCTAATGTTTATCAATAATCTTTGAATGATTGATAGCCAACTTTGAGATACAACAAATCCCACTTAATGATACTGAATAAGCCAAGGGAGACTTATGCAACAGTTTATTGTCTGTCTTATGATTGCTGTCTTGTGGTCTTCTCTGTTATGAAGTTTTCAACTCTTTCTAAGAAGACATCCGCTCCCTCTCTTTTCTGGTGGTTTTGTACCTACTTCAATGAATAATGTTCTGTAGAAGTAAAACACGAGGACAATGATTTAGCTTCATCACCAGAATAGTCCTGAGAGTCTAAAACTTTAGGTGCATGATGTGACTTTATCTCACAGATCAATGAACACTGAATGCAATGATGACCAGAAAATGTAGTTCAATGTGTTACTAATCGACATGCTTTTCATGCTCAAAATGGGTTCACTAGTTATATTTGTCACCGTAAATGAGGGTTGACCTTAGAATGAAACACTGGAGGTAGTTAGGCATATTGGAAATGTACCTAACCTCAGTCGCTAAATGCATAGAATTTGATAAGAGCACTTCCATGTGATTGTTGCCATGTCATGTATGTGTGAAATAGGCTTTGAGGGTAATAGCCTCAAAAGTCATGGAAAGTTTTTGCAGTATGTGTTTTACACTTTTACTAGATTCTTGAAACAATCCTGTGGTGATCTGTACTTTAGGACTTTGGAGACAAGATTTTGCTAGTTACTGACGGTTAAGTTATATGTTAGTTATATGATTTAGCAGCTGTATTTGACCGTTGAGATACTCTATTGTGTAATTGAGTCTTCATGTGACATAATCACCAACCCCTAAACTGAGCCTGTAGTCTGAGTTGATGTGATCCGAGTGTAGATAAAATAGGTACTGTAACACAAGTAGTCTGTAATGACTATTTGCTCTGGTTGGTTAATCCTAATAAGCATGTGAGAACTTTAAAACTGCTATCTAGAGAGGTTGGAGTTGAGCCATTTGTATTGACCTTTGTAGGGCCGTTTCGAGATATTGTGCCTATCGGGTTCGTATCTTATTGCCGAAACTGGTGGATCCCGAAATCGCACTGGTGGGGTTAATGTTTCTCTCTCTAGCCCTGATGGCCATGTGATTGGAGGTGCAGTTGGAGGAAGGCTGGTTGCTTCAAGACCGGTTCAGGTATCATATGCATTTACAATTTGATTAAGTTTCAATTTTCTGTATCACATCGTCTTGGTTTTTCTTGGTAATCTCTAATTTTCACCTGCAAATTATATGTGTTAGTAACCACTGTATGTAAAATCTATGTTACTCAGACTCGGGTACGGGTGTCGGGTGCTGGTACGGATCCAAGTGTCGGACTCGTCTATTTTATGAAAAAACCGCTTGTTTTTGGCCTAAAATGAAGGATCTAAGTGTCATACCCATGTCCAGGTGTTGAGTGTCCGACACGGGTACGTGAGGTCAAATGAAGAGTCGGAGTAACATAGTGTAAAATAGCCGTGGTAAGAAAAGCGTGTAATTGTGTGCAATAACTGATCGAAGAACAAATAGACAGTGTCTCTGCTGATTATGACATGTAAACAGATTCAGAAACAGAACCCCTCACCAGGCTCTTACTTAGATCAAGAAATACCGCGGCATCTTTTTAATACGAGGAAAAAACAAACTGGATGATAATATCGTCCGCAACTGACAGACAAAGAGGTTTCGGGGAGCTTGTGGTTACGTTCTTTATTATCACACACCCAAGCATAACATAACGGATTGGCGAGGTTTCAAAAACATAATAATGGCATTCTCGTATCTGTAGTTTGTGAGTGAAGTATATTTGCCACCAATGTACTCTTGTGCGCTTCCCAACACCTCTGTATTGTTAGCATCTAAAGAGCGGTGCTGCATGCTGAGTTTAAAGAAATGAAGGATATCGTTGCTTGGTGTGTGTGACTCTAGCTCAATAGAATCCTCTGTTTTTGTTAGAATAACTCAATTACATTAGAGTTAACCCTTCGCTTGCTACGGCTTTATCATTAATTACTTTTTTTTTACAACTACGAATTTGGTGAGGTAAGACATGAGTTTCATGAGAATCATATTTTCATGGTCCTATTGTTTCCATTTCCTTGTAAAGTTTTGTGTCATTGGTAATTTGGCTTATCTGACACACACTTATGAGTTATGATAGTCTGCCGTGTTTCCATGGGGCCTGATTGTGCACGCTAAATAACAGGGGATCCTTTGCTGGTCATGAAAGCTTGATATACTTGAAACTCAGGTTTAGGTAAAGTGAAGACGTCTAAATGGAGGTTTCTCAATCATCAGGGTTAAGCTTGGAAAATGGCCTAGTTGTTGTACAATTTTCTTAAGGCCGTCAGACTGTATTATGCACTAAACCATTACCCTGAAATGCTGCTAAAACTAGGTGAAATATTAACAGTTGTTGTACCCCAAGTTTGAACGTTTCACAATATTTTGGAAGGGTTGTTTTGTGTGTGTGGTAGTGAAATTGATTAAAGAAGAGTATCGATGGTCAATTAAAAAACTGGAGGTTGGCTTTGCAAATTTTTCACGGATGAGTCCGGGCATTGAATGATTCATGAATCTATTGCTGCTTGAAATGTATCGTTCTCTATCTTACTATTTGGACAATAAAGTGTGGAATGTCTTGTCAAAGGCTAGGTAGGAAATTTGGATTGGACATCATGATTCTTGATACAAGTTTACAATTTCTTTGATCAGGTTGTAGTGTGCAGTTTTGTTTACGGGAATATGAAGGGGAAGTGCAAGGAGTCAGATGAGAGAGACGAGAAGAGTTCTGAGCAGCCAGTGAGTGATAAAATGTCGGTGCAGATTAATGCTTCTCCGAGCCAAAACGTTGTTGGCTCGTGGCCTGGTCCGAAACCAGTGGATTTGAAGAACCCCAAGACTGACATTGACTTGGCAAGTGGATAACAGGATAAGTGATAATTATGGTTGGGTGCTTATTTGACAATTTGTAAATACATTGTGTTGTGTATTTAAAGCCTTTAGGTGATGATGAGCTTCCAGAACGACGTGATTAGCCTTTTAAGATTTGGAGGGGGTTGGCAATTGGCGAAGAATTAGTCGCATTTCCTGACATTTCAACGCGACAAAGCTTATTACCGTCTCCAAGCCCTGATTCGATGTGAATCAGGGCAAGCGGGATTTGAGATAACCCAGTTTAGGTAGAATTTGTA
The DNA here is from genome assembly GCA_038382645.1 of Spergularia azorica. Classification (NCBI taxonomy): domain Eukaryota; kingdom Viridiplantae; phylum Streptophyta; class Magnoliopsida; order Caryophyllales; family Caryophyllaceae; genus Spergularia; species Spergularia azorica. The sequence goes on from JBBYHQ010221613.1 coordinate 7,553, forward strand.
GGGTATTTTACAGGTAAGATGAGTTTAATCAAGGGTGTATGAGTGCTTCGGATTCTGTTGTAACTCGATTTCAGTCGACAATTCCAAGTTCTAATCAAATCATCTCTCCCACTCGTGGGATCCTGACCCCCAGTCCCCTAAAACCATCTTCATGTTTGCTGTTCAGATTCTTTTTTTTTTTTTTTTTTTGAGTGCAGCTGTTCAGATTCTTAGTACTACTATAAGTCTACTATTATCAACATAAAACCAGGGAAATTCATAATCTTCATTCGGGTCCGGTCTACCGGTCAATTTAGTTCAGGTCGTTACAGATTGGGTCAATTTGGTTTTGGTTAAATAACATATATTCTATTAATTATGTTATCATAACATCTTCATTTCAATTTCATAAAATCTAGTTCACAAATTGAATGATTCCTATTGTGATTGAGTTTATGGTCACGAAATCGGGTCTTGTATGAATATGGTCAATTCAAGTTAGATCAAGTCGAATTCTGTCAAGGTCGGACAGCCTTGGGTACGGTGAAGTTATATTTTGGTCATTTTCGGATCGGATGAGAACATTTCGGGTCGTGGGTCAGATTTGGGTTGTTCAATTTGCTTGTTTCAGGTTCGTATGGAATGTTTAGGTCGAATAATTCGGGTCAGATGTTCGAATCTAGGACAATTTTACCAAGTCTACAGACAATCAATGTGTCAATAGGCCCAAAAAGAACAAAAACAAATACCCATTTTATAGTGGGCTTCGTATACATTACGCAGTCCGTGAGTCCAATATATTTTTTCAGTTTTTCATCTTCTATCGATCAAATCTTTCTACCTCCCTCTCCTTCCGCTGTTAAGATTCGAGGTTTGCTCACAAGCTTCACCCACACGATTATCTCTAATCAGGATACAACAATTTCCCCTGGTACTATTTCTGCTCTTCCTCCTACAAATTTTTTTGATGCTTAGTTCATCGATGCCCGGAGTACGATTAACATTGCATATTTTTTTTTTTTTTAATTGGGTTTGGGTGTTTTAATGGCTGAAATTCGATAATTAAATATCGATCAATCGGAGGTAGTGAACGGTCAATTCCGTTACTCTTTATCTTAAATTGTGCTTAATTAATAGGTATAGTTTCGCAAAAATGGTATATATATCAGTGATGTCTGCGCAAGATTGTGGTTTTATAATTTCTTATACATGGTGACACAAGGAATTGCCTAATTAAACCATGTTACTACACAATATTCGGTGGGTATGTACTCGATGGAGATCACCTATACATGGTTCACGGTCCATGTTCATTTACCGAGCCATGAGCATTATCACCATACCATCAATTGGTGCTAACGAAGATCATCATGTCCCGTTGTTAATGTTACCTGAGCCTGAGGATGAAGATCCATTGCACCGCCGATTTTACAGCATTAGTAAGCGTAAGGTGGTTCGCCAAGTCGAGCTTCCTCCATCACCTAAGACCGACGATCCATGGTATAATGAGACAAGGTATTTATCTTCTTATGGATGGCTACTCTCGATTGCGGACCGAGGCAAGGAGCTGACCCTCGTTAACCCTTTCACAGGTGCCACAATAAAAATGCCACCGATTATTTGTACAAGCTATTATGATGATATGATTACTTACGCCTTTCGATATGGTGTACACGCTATAGAAAGGTTCATCTTATCAGCAAACCCATCAACTACGTCTGATTTCGTGGCGGCTCTATTCTTCTGGAGACCTGTTACTCAAGCCGAATCTGATAATGATGTGGCTTTCTGGAGAAACGGCGATGATGATTGGGTTCAAGTAATCGAATATAAATACGTCCGAGGTTGCGTATATATCAGCTTTTACCTTGGGGAATTCTATGGTTTATTTAGTGATGGTAACCTTGTCAAGTTCGGAACTGGTCGTGGTTCACATGAGGTAGTAATTATCAGCGAGACCAAACATGAACACGAATTTTATCTTTGTAGTAAAGAAGATCATCTCGTCAATCAGTTGGTCGAGTCAGGAGGACGCTTATTGATGGTGAGTCAGTTGATCGGACATGCGGATGGTGTTACCAAATCGTTCCGGGTATTTGAGATGAACGTTGAGGATGGGAAGGCTAAGGAAGTTCGAGACTTGGATAACAGATCGATTTTCATAGGTTCGAACTCCTCCGCCTTTAGTGTTAAACCATCGCGTGTTAATGGGTGTAAACCGAATTGCATTTATTATACCCAGTACGAACCACAATACACACTTTGGTGCTTTAGTATCTCGAAGCCTAGATCGCCCGACTTTGGGGTTTATAACGTGATCGATGGGAATATTGAGAATTACATATACAGTCCGCATCAAAAATGTGTTCGTACAAGCAAACTTAACCCGCATATGTGGGCTGAGTCGACGGGTAACAATTAAATTTCTGATTCTTCAATTAAAAAAAAACTTGGTTCGTAATTTCGTACTAGTATGTTTTATAATCTTTCGTACCATATTAATTGTAACTTTATGATAATCTATCCTAATACTATGGTAAGATGGATTTTGAAAAATAAATGAGAAACTAATGGTGTTAGTGTAGGAAAGAGATTGTTAATAAGAAATCTCCAATTAGAATTCTAAGCGGCTTGAAGATCTAAGCTAGACTTTCGGAGCGAGACTATATATATATAATAAAAATAATAATATAGTAATAACTAAGAATAAGCTTAATTATATACATTGAGATATGACAGACTGGAGTAATCTGCCTAAGGATCTAATCATTAAGATTGTTGAGCTTGCTGAATTTTACGAAGATTTCGAGACACTGAGGTTCATCTGCTCGAGTTGGAGATCAGCCGCGAAGCAAGCCAGGTTTCGGTCCACCATCAAAGTTCCGTGGCTTATACTACCCCCGGAGAACGATGCTTCGTCGACAAGGTGTGGTCTATACAGCCCCTATAGCCGTAGGGTTCGCCATATTGACCTCCCCTTGTCTTCATCGAATAGGTGGGACGATACGAGGCTGTTGTCGTCCCGTGGATGGCTACTTCTAGTCTCTGATCACGGCAAGAATATTTCCCTCCTCAATCCCTTGTCAGGCGCCTTGATCAAGCTCCCTATGATCAAGCTCCAAAAATTATCCAATTATGACTTGTTTACAATGATGTCGTACGAAGATTTATCCAGTTATTATGAATATGATACAGCAATGTTCGAAAAATTTATCTTGTCTGCAGACCCGTCAGTTACCTCTAACTTTAGCATTGTCGTGTTATTGACCCGTTTCTTCATCTTCTTTTCGAAGTGTAATCGTTTTCTGGAGCAACAATAACCGTGAATGGGCCTCATTCTCTAAAGTCTTAAGTGAGATAGATCCGTCCATCGGTCGTTATTGCAAAGATATCTGTTTTTACCGAGGACAGTTTTACGTTGCTGAATCTGGCAATGTTTTGCAGTCTGATGTCTCCCACGAAGAAGTTCTTCGAGTCTTGCGGGTTTCGGAATTGGAGACGAACAAATATATACCGTCCAGGATCTGGTATATTAAAGGTATCCTTCACATGTACACGATCTTCTATCTCGTTGAATCAGCCGGTAAATTGCTACAACTCGGTAGAGTGGTAAAATTGGGAAATGACTTTCGCTACTCCACTAGATTTTTTGATATACACGAGTTGAATCTCGATGATGGTACATCAAAAGAGGTGAAGGATTTGGGTAGTAGATCTATCTTCGTTGGCTTCAATTCTTCCTTCTCGGTTGAGGCAACATCTACGTGTGGCTGCATGCCTAATTGCGTTTATTACACCGATATTGAATACTCATCTGATGCCTTGTTTCCATATCGGACTCAAGATAAAGACACTGGTGTTTATAACTTAGCAACCGGAAAAATAACACCTTGTTATGAGGGTAATAATACATCCTCACCGATTTTGTGGATTGAGTCACCTAGCCCCATGAATTTTAACCCATAATCGTTATAATCGATCACCATGCTATGTATTGTACTTCGAATTTTGTTGTAACTTGGTTTCAGTCGACAATGATTAGTTCTTATATCTTATCATTTTAATGTCATCTCTCCCTCCCATGGAATTCTCTCCCTCAAAGAACACAGTTCCATATTTCTCTCCAAATTCGTAGTAAACTGTTCTGATATATATATATCTTGCCGAATCCTAGATCTTTAGTGGTCAATGCTAGATCTCAATAATTTGTATGTTATGATTACCACTTACGAGTTTACAACTAAAACCTCAGGAAAGAAAAAAAGAGAAAAGCCCGTTCTATAATGGACTCCGTGATGTGTAATATAGCTACCCAACGTTAGTAGTTGAGCCATTCTATAGTGGGCTTGGTCATTCTGTGATGTCCGATATATTTCCTCTGTTATTCATCTTTGGTCGATCTCTCATCTCTCGGCCGCTCTATCCCTTGGCAGACAATTGAAACTTTACCCACACGATTATTTCTAATCAGTACCCATCTTAGAATCTTCGTCGTCTCGTTCGGGTCGAAAACAATTCCACTGGTACAATTTCTGCTCTTACTCATAAAAAATATCATTTTATACAATTGCCCTCTCGTATCGTATGTTAGAAGGCTTAACATTTTTTCCCTTCATGGAGTATAATGTATGATTGATATATGTTGCGTATCGATCACTTTCATAATTGGCGAACTTTTTGTGGGACTGAATGTTATAATGCTGGGAATCGATCATTAACAATTGATCATTTGATCAATCGGAGGTAGTTCAGGCCTTTAAGGTCAAATCCCGTGATTTGTACTTTTGTAGTGTGTTTTTCCTCTTTAAAAATAGTGCTAGCTTAATAGTTAATAGGTACAGTTTCGCAAAAGCCGTATAATCATCATGTCTTTTGCAAAAATTCTCGTTTTCATATAGGTATTTGCAAATAACATGTTACTATAAAATCTCCGGTGGGTATGTACTAGATGGAGACCAGCTATACAGGTTCCACATTCCAAGTTTATTTACCGAGCCATGAGCATTGTTACGAAACTATCAATATGTGGTAACGAAGATCACAATGTTCCGTTGCTAATGCTACCTGAGCCTGAAGATGAAGATTCATTGCACCGCCGATTTTACATCATTACTAAGCGTAAGGTGGTTCGCCAAGTTGAGCCTCCTCCATCATTTAACTCCGACGATTATTGGTATAATAAGACTAGGTATTTATCTTCTTATGGATGGCTACTCGCGATAGCGGACCAAGGCAAGGAACTGTCCCTCATGAACCCTTTCACAGGTGCCACAATCAAAATGCCACCAATTATGTGTACAAGGTATTATGGTGATATGACTACTTATGCCTTTCAACATGGTGCTCACGCTATAGAAAGGTTCATCTTATCAGCAAACCCATCAACTACATCTGATTTCGTGGTGGCACTATTCTTCTACACGCCTGTTACTCAAGCCGAACATGAGAATAATGTTGGTTTCTGGAGAAACGGTGATGATGACTGGGTACAAGTAATAAAGAGTAAATACGTCGAGGATTGCGTACGTATATATCAGCTTTTACCTTGGGGAATTCTATGGTTTATTTCGTGGTGGTGGTAAACTTGTGAATTTTGGAACTGGCCGTGGTTCTCACGAAGGAAGGATTATTACTCAGACCCAACAACACATAATTAATCTCTACGACAGAGAAAATCATCTTGTCGATCACTTAGTCGAGTCAGGAGGACGCTTATTGATGGTACGTCAGTTGATCAGACGTGAAGATAGTGGTACCAAATTGTTCCGAATATTTGAGATGAACGTTGAGAATGGGGGAGCTAAGGAAGTCCGAGACTTGGATAAGAGAGCGATTTTCATAGGTTCGAACTCTTCGAGCTTTAGTGTTAAACCATCACATACTAATGGGTGTAAGCCGAATTGCATTTATTTTACTCAGTTCGAGTCTTTGTATATGCAACTGCCGTACATATTTGTCAAGCCCACGTCCCTCGACATGGGGGTATATAATGTGACTGATGGAAAGATTGAGCGTTACATATACGGTCCGCATCGAAAACTTGTTCGTACAAGTGAACTTAACCCACATATGTGGGTTGAGTCGCCTGGTTCATTAGCATAATTAAGAGGTAGTAGTAGTATTAGACTGTACTAGTAGTCTAGTAGAGCGCACGAGTTGGCTTGTAAAATAAGTTTCTGAAATTCTTCAGTTTTTTGTGGGAAAAATCAGGTAGACCAAAAAATTGTTTTTTTACAACCCTAATAATGAGGAAGAAAAGCCCAATTTATGGTGGGTTTTAATCATAAAATGCAGTCCGACACCGATTCTTCTCTATTTAGCATACACATCTATCATTTTTGCAGGTTTAACTTACACATAATTAAACATCTCCCACCCGATTCTCTAATCCGGATTCATTTCATTGCGCTCGGATCACAAACACTTCCACTGTACGGGTAAGATTTCTGCCCTACGAAGTTTCAGTTTGCATTTTCTGTCATTCTACTCCGATCTGATTCGTTATTGATGCTTAATTTTGATATATGTTGCACGATAGATAATACCGCGATTTTTACTTGTGTTCTTAAAATTTAGAGCAGGTCTTGCTTTTAAACCATTAAAGAAAAAAAGAAGATGATTTGTGCTTGTTAGATACGATTTCATAAAATTGCCCATTAAGTAGTTCTGTTTTGACAAAATTCTCTGACTAGTTGTATATGATTTCGCAAAAATCCTTATGTTTTACTTCTTACACTTGGTACTTTGGTGACACTAGGGTATTGCATAAAACAAGTTGCTACACAATTTTCGGGTGGTGTGTCGTAATTGGAAATCACTTATCAACGATAGACAATCCAATTTCCTTTACCGAGCCATGAGCATTGTCACGAAACAATCAAAATGTGCTGACGACGATCACAATGTTCCGTTGTTAATGCTACCTGAGCCTGATAATGAAGAGTCACTACTCAGATTTATTGATGCTTTTAACGTTGATACACATTGCATACTCTTTGGAGAAACGAAATCGATCTTTTAACTGATACTGTATTATTAACCATCGATCAAACAGTAGTCGGTCACGATAAACAATACCTTGATTGTGACGCAATATGTTCGCTAAATTTAGGGTCCGTTGTGTTTGTAAAATTGTCCTGTTTTTTTGCAAAATTCGTGTACTTGTCGTAAATGATTTTGCGGAAACCCTCTCGTTCACTTCTTCGATTTGGTACTTTTACTAGGGTATTGCATAAAACATGTTACTACACAATTTCTGGTTGGTATGCCGTAGTTGGAAATCAGTACTTATCCACGATACACCATCCAAGTTCATTTACCGAGCCATGAGCATTGTCGCCAAACCATCAATTTGTGCTAACGACAATCACAATGTTCCATTGCTAATGCTACCTGAACCTGAGAATGAAGATTCACTGCACAGCCGATTTTACAGCACTGCGAAGCGTAAGGTGGTCCGCCAAGTCGAGCTCCCACCATCGGCTAGCACCGGTGACCCATGGCTTAAGACAAGGTATTTATCTTCGAATGTATGGCTACTCTCCATTTCCGACGGAGGCACGGATCTCTTGCTCATTAATCCTTTAACAGGTGCCACAATAAAAATGCCAACAATTACGGATAAGGATGGGTATTTAAAACAATTTTATGGTGGTGTATACGCTATTGAAAGGTTCATCTTATCAGCAAACCCATCAATTACTTGTAATTTCGTGGCCGCGGTGGTGTTCTTGACACCTATTACTAACTTTGCATATGATATTGTTGTGGCTTCTTGGAGCAATGGCGATGATAATTGGAAACAACTAGATGAAGCCGAGTACGTTGATGCTTGCGTATCTATCAGCTTTCACCTTGGAGAATTCTATGGTTTAATTAGTGATGGTAACTTGATGAAATATGGAAGTGGCCATGCTTTGCAAAGGCCAGTGGCCATTGCTGGCCGGACCCCAATTCACAAAACTGAATACCATGATGGTAAAAAATATTTCGAGAATTACTTGGTTGAGTCAGGGGGACGCTTGTTGATGGTGCGTCAGGTCATTAGACATGAGTCTGGTGCCACGAAATTGTTTCGGATATATGAGGTGAACGTTGAGAAAGGCGAGACTCAGCAAGTCCGAGACTTGGATAACAGATCGATTTTCATAGGTTCGAATTCCTCTGCCTTTAGTGTTAAACCATCATATACTAATGGGTGTAAACCGAATTGCATTAATTATACCCAGTTCGAACCTGGAATTAAAAATTACTACAGCTGGTACGCCAAGATCAAGCCCAAGCCCCTGGAAGATTGAGCATTACATATACGGTCCGCATCGAAGACGTGTTCGTACAAGCAAAGTTAACTCATACATGTGGGTTGACTGTTGAGTCGCCTGGTTCCTCAACATAGGTAAGAATAATGGTCAAATTCAACATCATTTTAATGTTGCCAAATACTACCATTTGTCCTTTCTAATGATCTGTAATTTGTACGCAACAATTACGACTAAAAATCTCAGTTTCCTTACAAGGCATCTTGAATTACTGTTTACTATCTCTAAATATGCTGTAAGGTGCCATAAAACTTAGATATCTGGTGAGCAATAACGGTTATGGACTAGGATCGACAAAAAAGGGTCTAACGGCTAACCGAACCTGCCGCTGTCGCACACTAGATTGTATTGGAGGCCTATGACTAAATATTTTTTCGGGTTTTCAAATGTGTGCCCATAGGGCACATGATAAAACTCTATTTATTTCCTAAATTAAGTGATATTCTCATTTGAAAAAACAAATTGTGGAATTTTTTTGATTAGTTCAGGAGAATATCACTTAATTAAGGAAGGATATTAAGTCTTATCATGTGCCCATGGACACACGTTAGAAAAATCCATATTTTTTTTTAGATTTAAAAAAAAGATTACCCAAACGAATAATGTGTTTCGAGAATTATGGTTGACCCTGTGGTTAACCTAAAGGTTGTCCCGAGTTGCAATACTATCTAATTTTTATTTATTTGGTTTGTCGGAGAATCATTATAAGGAGATCGCAGCTCCCTCGCCATCAACCCCGACGTTGTCTAGTCTGAAGTCTGAATCACCGCCATTGTCATTGTCTCCGCTAAATATTTTCTGTTGTGAGTACTACTTATTCCCCAATTACTGCTGGTATTAATTTCGAAATTCTTAATTAGTAATTAACTAATTTCTTAATTGTTTTGCTGTCCAATTTAGAGGTGCATTATTTCAATTATTTTGGCCAATTGGGCATTAGGATTCGAATTTAGATCGTAATATGATTCGTCAATTTTTATAGATCCGTGAATTCTTCTCTAGTGCGTGGCTTGAAATTCTTAAAAAGATGGTGGCAGATTGGGGTAATATGCCGAAAGATATAGCAACAAAGATAGTGGAGCATGCCGAATTGTATGAAGATTTCGAGTCATTCAGGTTTGTGTGCTCTAATTGGAGATCTGCCGCCAAAGAAGCCAAGTACCCTGGATCTGCGCTACAGTACCCTGGCTCATGCTACCCGAGGACAATCCCTCGTCAAAGAGACGGCGTTTTTACAGCCTCCAAAGCCATAGATTTCGCAATGTCGACCTTCCTTTGCCTCCACATCCGAATGGTTGCGAGGACATGAGGCTGTTATCTTCCCGTGGATGGCTACTCTCAGTGTCGGATAATGGCAAGAATATCACCCTCCTCAACCCCTTGTCTGGTGCCGCGATGCAGCTCCCCATGGTCAGGTTTTACAACCGACTCCACCAAGGGGAAGTTCCAACATCTTTTTCGTATTATGGTACAGGTACGTTTGAAAAATTTATTTTGTCAGCGAACCCATCCACAACCAGTGACTTTACTATTGCCATGATTTTGGACGAGCCTTATAAAAATCTATGTTGTTGGTTCAATATAATTGTTTTTTGGCGCAACAACGCCGAAGATAATCAATGGGTTCCACTGTCCGAAAGGAAAAGCGTCCCATCTAGTATGACACTAGAAGTCCTTGACAGGTGCCATGACATCTGTTTCTACCAAGGAAAGGTTTATGGCGCTGATTCATATTGCAATGTTTTGCGATTCGATCTAAGCCATGACATTCCTCAGGTTCAGATAGTCTCAGATTTGTATGAGAGGGGCTACATACCGTCTAGATACGGGGATTATTACGATTCTGACGGTGTCCCGGGTAAGACTCTCTACTATATGGTGGAATCAGCTGGTAAATTACTACATGTTACTAGGGTAAAAATGTTGCGTGAAGGTTACTACAGTACCACTTTGTTTCGAGTATTTGAGCTGAATGTCGATGATGGAACAGCGAAGGAGATGTTGGACTTGGGTACTAGAGCCATATTTGTCGGTTTGAGTTCTTCTTTCTCCGTTGATGCTTATGGCTATGGTTGTAAGCCTAATTCCATATACTATACTTATGAAGTTAGGTCGTTTGAATATGATGTTAGATCGAAGGGTACAGATATTGGCGTCTACGACTTAGCAATGGGTGAGATAGAAAGTTTTCACAAGGGTATTATTACACCACAATTCAATGAGCTTACACCACTTATGTGGGTTGAGTCCCCCGACACTTTGAAACCTTAATTGACTCTATCATCGCGACTCTTTTGTCTAGCTCAATTTATCGTATCATAGTGTCGTAGATTTTGATCTTCATCTGTTGAATCTTTTTGGCATGTTTGGGTTTTGGAATCAAATATCGTATGTTGAAGACAATAATAACACTTCTCTATGTAGCTCCCCACGTTGATTTTGATTTTTACATTCCCACCGTGAGTCGCCCCTCCAAATATGCTAGGGTCAAGATGTTATATGTCCACAAGACTACAATAACTAGCCATCACTCAACGTAATAAAACTTGAAGATTACCAAGTCCCAAATCGTAAAATTTTCTATACCAAACCAATTCGCCCCTAATTGTTAAATTTACTAAAACAAACTGCAGTTGTCCCAAATCGAGAAGGGTTCTATTCCCATAAAAGTTCATATGGAGAAGAGTCCTATATACACTTCCCAAAACTGTTGCAGGTATGTTGGCAGATCTAAAGTGTTACTCAAAAGGGGACATTAAAGTGTTCCATACGTTTAGCATTCGGAGTGGTAATCAAACATATGTCAGGATGGGGCGATCTTCCAGAGGATTTAACTGTAAAGATTGCTGAACATGTCGAATTTCATGACGACTTTCAGACTTTCGAGTTGGTCTAGCTCTCGGTGGTATTCAGCGGCCAAGCAGGCAAAGTTCCAAAAGGGTACAGTTGAAAAATCATCATCAGCTCAAGAGCAGCATCAGTTTCCGTATTTGATGCTGCCCGAGGAAGATGACACTTCGATGCACCGCGCTTTCTACAGCCTGTCTAAGCGCATGGCTCGCACGTCTATCTTCCTTCGTCAATTCAAGGCCACGGGGATAATAAAAGGTTGTTGTCATCGCACGGATGGTTGCTGTCAATCTCCCCGCAAGGCCGTGATGCCACCTTAATAAACCCCTTCTCCAGCGCCAAAATAGAGCTCCCGGATATTCACTACACGGGAAATAGGGGTATAGACAGTGAATTTTGGTGGCCTAAAACAATGTATCGAAACGATGAGTATCCTGAAACAATGAATCAAAGATTTATTCTGTCGCGAACCCATCAACCACACAGAATTTCAGTGTCGCAGTCATCTCAATTGATCCTTTACACGAGAGCTTTAAACGTCATAACTGGCAAGAAATCATCAATTTCTGGACAAACGGTGAACAACGCTGGAAGCCGTGTATCTCAATCAGCTCGAATCCAGACACACAACATATAAGTATTCGTAACATTAGTTTTCTGTGCCATGACATTACGTTCTACAAAGGAACTTATTACGGCATCGATGATGCAGCGAAACTACTGAAATTCCGCGAGAGTAAAAATCATTATGGCATTGGTGTGCTGAAAAAGTTGAGCAACAAGGGCATCTTACCTAATCAAAGTGATGTTAGGGAAGTATCAGGTCTTAGCTTTCCGCACAAGCGTACGATATACTACTTGGTTGAATCAGCTGGCAGACTGCTGCTAATTTGCAGGTATAAAATATTGGAGAAGGGTTACTATAACACTAAATCGTTCAGGGTGTATGACCTTAAAGTTGAGCAACAGGAAGAGGAAGAGGAGGTGAGGGACTTGGGGAACAGAGCCGTTTTCGTGGGTTCGAATTCTTCTTTCGAGATCAAAGCAGAATCCTTTCATGGATTCAGACCTAACTGCATCTATTACACTGATGAGGTTAGGAATAAGTATTTGCCGGACAGGTTTAAAAGCAAGGGCAGGGATATCGGATTCTACAGCTTGGAAGATAAGAACACACGTTATTACAGTAATCCAGCATATTTCAGTGAAGCTTACCTGGATAATGCTTCGTATTTCAGTGAACTCACACCACTAATGTGGGTTGAGTCTCCTAACCCTTACTCCTTGGGGTTGTCTAAGCTCCGTTAAGGAAAGGCCTGAAATTCGAGAAACAGTCGAATATACTTCATCTGCTTCTCCAATCTTGGTTAGCATTTAAATTTTTGTTAGTACTCAATTTTCATAGTTTGATGGTGCTGGTATTTGACGTCAATATGCTTTCAAATATTTTGTGTTTGTGCAATTTTTTTGATTGCGCAAATCAAATACTCCTGATGATTTCCTACCCCCTTTGTGTTATTTGTCCTTAGTACATAGAATCATTATGGTTCGAAGAATAGACGGAGCCCCTAGAAAACGGCGTTTTCAGATCCTGGGAACCTAAGTTTTCTGTATCATGAAACATAATAATGATTCAATTTTCGGGGATGTATATACTATGTTACTGGTAAATTGCGGAAACTAAATATTCATATACAGGATTGTTGATGCTATGGACCTTAATGGGCAGGCATCAGCGTGGCTGCAAGCCACATCAAATAGAGGGAAATAAGAGATGCGTGGATATAGGCAAACAGTTGGTGTTTCTATACAGTCAAGAAACATGCATCTTGCACATTCAACAAATCAGTTTAAAAAGTCTCATGCTTTGAGCTCAAAAAATTCTCATCATAAGGTATTGGAAATGTGCAACAGTTAAAAGTAACATCTCTGTGGAACATCAGCAAAATGAGCCACTCAGCTGTTTCCAGCCGCCTCTGGATCAGAATGCAGTTCATTCCGGTTAACGTAATCCAGGTACCCCTGACAGATAAATAAGATTTGTCATGATCAGGAATCAGAATATGAGCAAGGAAACAGGACATTAAAGCACCATTCCCATATCACCTTCTTTTCGCTCTCAGGTAACCTGACAATTTATAAGAACTAATAGAAAACCACGACTGAGTATCACGTTTATCTTCACAGGAATCACAGTCTAATTAGATCCTAATAAATAGACTAGCAGAAACACCCATGATATCAAGCAACATTGACATTTCATACCTGCAAGATCCCCACAGCAGCAAACTTGTCAAGCATTGTTTTCAACTCCACCGGATGTAACGTTAGTGGCTCCAAAAGTAAATCAACATTCTGATAACCAAAAGAGGATTCTTAGTAGGATCACAAAATGAAACTCATTGCCATATATCCTAGAGTGATTACGGTATATTCAATATATCTGCATATGACAAACCCGAATTGTCTCCTCTGAGTAGCCAAACAGTTACCTTGGATGTAAAGGACTCATTCCAGTATGTGTATCTCAGACCTTCAAGTTTACGAGTCCTAGAAAGATCATCTACAAAAAGCTTCACTTGTGCAGCCTGAATAACAAAGAGCAAAAAATATCAGACAAAGGTCGAAATGTTACTGAATACATAACCACCTAATAATATTATCTGCCAGAAAGAAAACGCACATCAGCACTAGGACGTTGCCTATCAAAAGGGCAGCCAACAATAAAGCTCGTAAGAGAAAACTCAGAAATCTGCAAGCAACGAGAAACACCTGTTAAAACACAGCACATTTTGACGCAACCAGTAGAGAATATAAATAATTAGCAGAACAGAATTTGAGAAGTGGCTTAAAAAGCTCAGCAGAATTATTACCAGACTTGAGAAATCATCAGCCATCAAATTAATATTCGACTTCTTTCTCAGCAGAACACTGCAAAGTAATAGACGATGCCCAGAACACGACTAAAAAATCGACTAGAATTGAAAATTCCGTAAACTCAAGAGTATAAGAAAATGCAACACATTAACTAGTGAGACAAAATTCAACAACCACAATATCCAATAATTCAACCATGACGAAATGCTACATTGCTATCCAGAACTCAAATTTCAAATCAACGCATAATCCGCAGAAAAAACTAACCTTAAAGGGGTTGCGATTTTGTTATTAAGGTCAGAAACAGCAAGTCCAACATACTTATCACCAACATCCAAGCCCAAAAACCGGCCTCGTCCGAGAGCATTCGTCTTCTTCAATTCTCGAAACAAGCTCAAGGGTTTCACATACTTCATCCTATATCTGTCACAAAATCTACCAAAAATCAATGCACTTCATAAGCTAGCTATTCTTCAATGCAACAACAAAAAAATGCATGTAGTTCACTGGGGCATTTCAACAAACACCTTATGTGCAAAATCAACACACTTAAAACTGGCAATTTAACAACTTTTGTTTAGTATTGCCCAAATTGGTGCATAACCCAGTTTAATATATCAAAAAGGGTAGTCGAAACTACAAAGTTTTTGGTGAAATAAATTTCTTACCATTAAATTTGTGATCTCAATTTTGCGGAAAATGTAGAAGAGAGATAATATTTGATGTAAAATATGTTGTTCTTTGTTATAAACAGGGAACCCCAGATGTTAAGAAATGGGAAGAGTGAAGAGGAAGAAGAAGAAGAAACGCACCAGTGATGATGTCGTATCCTACAAGCTTATAAAATGCCGTGACCCGTGATGTTCTGAGACAACCGCCAAAAAAATGTTGGCGGAAAATTGTTGACGAAAACGTTTTTTTTTTTTTTTTTTTATTATCTATAAGGGTTAAAATGGAAAGGAGCAGAAACGTTGTTATTATGAAACGAAACGGGCACCCGTTCAGGATTATATGGGCCGATGTAACGGATTATCTTGTATCTGTACAAGGTAGGCCGGCATTTTTTGGGTCCTTTTAGTGAATTTTGTCAAAAAAAAATTGCTTTTGAGAAACCGGAAACAAGAGAGTGCAACTTTTCCGAGGTTTTAATGTTTCCTTGAATTATTAACATTTCTGTTCGTACGAGTGAGGAGTGACGCCTATCTTGTCCATTATATGTTGTTTTTCGTCATTTTCTACCAAAGGAATTGAAAAGCAAAACAAATTGATTTCTAAAAATCTCGCCTTTTGATTTTAAGATTGCGACTATGGTAATGCTTAAGAGGTTTTGGTTTGCTATTAAAGAACGAAAAAAAGATGAATTACCTTCATTATCGGTCAAACACTAGTGATTTGTTGTCTAACAAAGAGTCTTCAACCTTGTACAATCGTGTGTCATTTTCGGAACATGGAAAGGATTTATTCACATAACTTGTTTAGGAAAGATAGGCAGTACATTTAAGTATCCAACACCCAAACAGTAAAAATGACAGGAAATTTGGATACTCCTGACTCCTGAGTCAGGCCACCGAAAAACATTTACAGGTTCGATCTAGGAGAGTCCTATACAGATACTTGGAATCGAGAAGAGTAGCTCCAACTGACAGAGTAATGAAGTTCACAAATGGATCAATGGTGCTGCATGTAGACAGATCTTCATACCTTGACTAGAGAGAATGCGCACCATAGTTACACACAATGGCAGTGAGTCAGTGACTTATGGAACTCCCAGTAGCTTCTTAATATCATACTGGCACATTAAAGGGAGGCATCAGATTGAATAGCATTACAGGATTACATGGAAGACACCACAACTCAGAGAAAAATTTGCGAAACTAAAGTCACAGTCAATAAATCTCTTACCTCCATGCTCATGGGGGATGTTGTGGGATAATATCGACCAACAACCTGGCCATCTTTGTCAACAAGAAACTTGGCAAAATTCCACTGAATATCGTCTCCAAAAATTCCCCATTTTCCAAGCTTCAAGAACTTGTAAAGAGGTGCTGCATTCTCTCCATTTACTTCAATCTACAAGAACAGTTTGTAAAGGAATTACGTCTAAACATCCCATAGAAACATTGCATATACTGCTGAATGTCACCAGATAAGCCTCAGGTCAGGTATCTAAGACAGACGAAATATGTTTTAAGGAGTGTACAGACAGATCAAACTAATCTCAACTCCTCCCCCTGATCAGATATCTGGGTCAGAGAAGTTCGGTTTCCTGATACTTTTGCTGGATAATACATTAATGCCTGGAAGCCTCAGTGGAAGGCTCTCGTGCAGTGTACGCTGCAGCATCATTGATATAATAAAGTAATTCCGGTAGATTGCTAGCCACAGCCACCATACTATTCTCTGCATAAATTCTGTTCTAGGACCTTAGACAAAATAATGAGGCAGCAAGCTGCTCGAGTAGTCTCATCTCCTTTCTAACTCTGTTCCATATCTTAGTTCATACCGTCTCATTCTTGCCCAAAACAAAGATACAGAAGGAACAATCTCGCAATTAGAAACTTTGGTGACAGAAGTAGCACAAACCTTCACAGTTTCACCAAATCATATCATACTCCTGAAACACCTCCCCACCCCCCTTCCCCTCCCCAATCCCCACGGTCCAACCTATTTACACACGAGTAATACACAACGATTCTTTCAATCTGCATTATGTAGAGCTCCACAGGCAGTTCCAATTGACTTATTGCTAGTTTGAGAAACTATACACTGGAATATATAGTACAGCCTTAGGCTCACCGTATCTCCTAACAACTCGACCAATAATCTCGATTCAACACCCCCCCCCTCAACCCAGAGGATCTCCCGGATTAGAATGAACATAGATTGCAGCAATTTCCCTATTAGCGAACATGTCACAGATACACAAGCAATGCAAAAGTTGAACAACACAACACAAGACTGACTTAGGTGAAAATAGGGGTGCAAGTGCGACTCCTGAGTCCTGACCTTGTCAAAGATGGGAAACTCGGTCTTGAATCGAGTACAAACAAAGTCGACAATCTCACTATTGCTGCCCGGTTCCTCATCACCAAACTGGTTACATGGGAATGCCAACACCTCTAATCCTGAGCAACACATCCCAAATGCGAAAAAAAACAATACCAATGTCAAAACCCATAATTCCAAAACCCTTATCTAATGGGGAAAAAGTTGAGTAAGAAAGAAGCAACCAAAGACCTTGATCTTTGTATTTGTCATATAATTGGGTCAGCTCTGTGTAATTGGAGTTGGTCATTCCACTGCCACAAATTTCAACCACCAAAAACTAATAAAAACCCCAATTAAACTAGCAATAAAATTTTGAAATTGAATATCAAGAAATTCAAAGAAAAGTACCATTTTGAAGCAACATTAACAATTAGTAAAGTTCTGCCCTTATAATCACTCAAACTGACATCATTTCGCTTTGCATCCTTCAGAAAAAAAATAATGTCCAATATTATTAAATTAATTAATGCTAATTTTTTGGAGAATTAACAATTTCACATGTACCCCAATTAAGAAAGTTGTAAAAGAGGAGTGTGAAAAAAGTCGAAAACAGACCTTGACGGTGAAGTTGTAGACGGATTCTGGGTTTTCATTGGGTTGACTTGCCATTGTTGTGAGTCTTGTGAGCTAAGCCAAGTTCTTGTATTCTTGTTACCAAACTTTTCTACCCTTTGACCGTGTTTCGGGCCGTTATATTGGGCTGACGGTTTGGACCCAACACTAAACCAAGTTGAGTAGGGGAGACCACCTTGGCCCTCGGTCACAAAATGGTTTCTGAATAAAAGCGGTTCAAATTTTTGTAGCGGCTTTAGAGAGAGTAACGTTATGGGTGTTAACAAAATATTAGAGATTTAGAGCAATTAATTATGATAGTTCTCATGATTGGCAAAAAACACATATTTGATGTGGTGCAAAAGAGACTTCAAATTTACCCAAACAGCGGAACGAACCTTCATTTCAAACTATGGCACTCTAATATTGTCCATTGTTAAGTTTCGAGAGCATTTGACCACTTTTATCAAAGTTGCCAAAATTGAAGTGTAATCCACAGTTTTTGTCCCAAAATGATCTCAAGAAGTATCCAAGGTTGTGTCTCCTATCTCAAAACTAGAGCTCTCTAGAGCCGTCCATAGCAAAGTTTTGAGAATATTTGGCTGCTTTAAAAAAAAAATGGTCAAAATGAGCCAAAACCAAACATAATTCACGGTTTTATGTCCAAAAGTCACTGGCGAAACGAAGATGACTGAAATTTTGGCATAGGTTATTAAGAGTCATATTATGTGTTTTTTTTTTTTTTTTTTGAAATAAATTGAAATTCATTAATATTGTCTCCAAACGGCACTTACATCAAGAATTCTAACGATTCAAATATCATCAAATAAATCTAATTGACACAATTCTTCCCTAATTAACAAAATTGATCCCTTGCACGTCGACATCTTTGCGTCTTTCATCGGCATCGGAGATCTATGTAACTCGGAAAAGAAAAGACAACCAAAGTAGTTAATGGTATTTGATCCCGAATTCAGCATTCATCGCAACGCCATGACAAAATCAATGAACGTCAAATATTTGTAGATATCTCGCGAATCTCTATATAAACCCACGTATATGGTGGTAGAGATACCCTCTCGAGGAGGTAGAAACGAGTTATTATTAATAATAACTAGTGATAACTAATTAACTACGGTGAACAATAAGAAAATTGGGGCTTACCACCATCTAATTGATAGCTGGTAGCCCCTGGATTGAGATTTAGAAGGTAGGGTTTTCGAGAGAGGAGGAGGAGAAGAGGGAGAGAGGCTAGGGTATTTAGTTTAGTGATCAGTTTCAATTAAGAGTCATATTATGTGTTGTAACAAAATATTAGATCAAAAAATACGACGGTGGTTGCCCAAATCGACCAAATACACACGTGAGTCCTAACGGACGGCAAGAAGCGGAAGGTCTTAAAAGACCCAAATAGGAGAATCGGATTCTCAAATCCATTTCGATCCATTCCAAAGGTTTTACAAATCCGTTACGGTGTAAAACGACCCCCAATCTAGCAAAATATCCCGAATACTCGATTTTTAGATTAAATCAGTTCCGATTAATTCGATGGACAGTAATTTACAACTGAGTGATCGGTGAAATAAAGCTATCATTCCGAGAAACAGTCATCATCTTAATCTTACAATAGAAGTGATTGATAAGCGGAGAGGTCAAAGTCCCATCAATCTCGAACAAATCAAGGTACAAATTTACTGCTTATACATACTCAAATTCTAACATCATTGTTGATGAATGAAAATTTTATCTATAAGTTGGCTCGATTTTGTTTTTAATATGCTCAAATTTCGTGTTTGTTTTAGTTAAATATTGATGTTATAAGTGATACTCCGTATACAGTTACTGCGATTTTTCCTGGTTTGTCTACTTGTTTATACACAGTCCAATTTAATTGGGGTTTTACAGTGTTACCATCCATAGAATTTGATTCCGATTACTTTTCTAAGGTTACCCATTCGATTTAATTTAGGGATAGGAATAAATTAGAGCAACAAGGCTTTCCTCGTGGGTTTTCTGTTTTAACATTGCCGCATTCTCGAGATTTGACAGTTGTCAAGTACGGAGTAATAACCAACCACAAGTAGCCTAAAAGCATATAAAAATGGCCATGAACCTGCAGCCTCGAGGAACACGAGGGCTGAGGCTGTGACATCAAATTCCCCTGCTCACTCATTAATTTTCATTCTTAATGAGCGAAATTAAATTCTCATTGCACAGACAAAAGTGACAAAACTAGTGGTCACAATGTCTGAGGGTCTAAGACTACAAGATGCCACCCCTATTATTAATTCCTAGCTTTGCCCCATCATTGGATACGTATTATTATTGTTCGGACACTTGTAGCCGAGTCTGACTAACATACTGAATAATGCTTGTATAATCAAAGCAGATCTTGAAGGCTTTTAACAAATTCATTGATGTAAGAATCCTCGAGCCCGGGCTTGATTAAGGTATCTCTCCATTTAGAATGGTTAGCTCTGACTTCTTTTCCTACCTTGTTATCTGGCTCCATCACTGTATGAACTGCTTCATAGACGGCCTCCTTTGTGAAGAAACCGTCGTCCTCTCCTTTCTCGACCTCGACCCCAACTCGTAAGTCCAAGCTCATCAACCTCGCGTTGATGAACTGGTCTACTGCTTGAGGCAGCATTACTAACTGACACTCGCTTAACATTGCTTCGGATAGTGATCCCGCCCCACAGTGAGTTATGAAGCATCCTACGGAAGGGTGATGCAATATTAGTTGTTGTTGTATCCAACCTCCGTCAATGATTCCTCGGTCCTTTGTTCTTTCCAAGTATCCTTCCGGTAAGGCCGACTCAATTGTTTCGTATCCTTTTGGTGGCTTTAGAGCCGCCAGAAATGGCCTACCTGTCAAGTTTATACCGATGGTTAAATGGAGCCCGCAAATGGTTTTATACCTTAACATTTATCGAGTTTTTAAACAGGAGATGGATCGGAAGTGGAAGAATAAATCTGTTTGTATACTACCTCTGTCAATTCATTTGTTAACGTTTGATTTGAAAACAGAAAAACAGTAGTATGTAATAATAGCTCTGTAGCTAGCGTACCTGTGAGTTCGAGTCCGAGAACAAGCTCATGAAACTGCTGCTTTTCTAGGACACATTCACTACCAAGTGCACAAAACACCACACTACGATGACTAAACCCATTTAGCCACCCATCAAACCGGTCGTCGAGCGTAGACGATGGCGGTTCGGGCATCACTGGGCCGACTAAGAGGTAGGCTTCGTCGTGTAGTGAAACGTTCACAACATAATCAAAGTACGCCCCTTCCATCTCTCTACAAGTCTTGACTGCAACCACATCACATTCCTTGTGACATATGATATGTCTTTCTGATAAAGTCATCCCCCCTCCAAACTCCAGGCTCATTACGAAGGCTAATGCGCGGGCCTCGTAGGCCCGCATCCGCATTGTCGGGCAAGGGAAGCCCGGAGGTGCGACCAGTAAGTCTTCCTCGGTTGGGTTCTGGTGGTCGGGCAAACCTCGGGCCCGGCGATGAAAGAAAGCCATGCTGACCATGTAAGTTGAGAGATAATATAAGGACTTGGCCCCGTGCTTTCGGGCCAACTCTGGCAGCCAATGTGTAAAGTCAAAGAAGACATAGTCGGGTTTAAGAAATCCCAAATGGGAGTCAATGGCGTCTTTTGTAAGGTCCATTGCTTCCATTATTTTGGGCCCACACGAGGCCGATGCGTCATTGGTCGTCTCGGCCCCGACAGGCAGCCCATCGATATGCGGGACCGTGATCGGGACTAATTCAATGAGGTCGGGGTGGTGGTTATGGGAGGCAACCTTGGGTTGGGTCTTAATGGGGACCAAAAATGAGATTTTGTGACCTCTTTCAGCAAGTTTGTTTGCTAAGTGCATGAAACAAGTAATGTGACCCATAGCAAACCAAGGGTACATTGCTATGTGCAAATGCTTCTGATCTTTGAGGTTAGTGTTAGACATCTTTACACTAATCTGATTTTGTTTCTGAGAAATGCTAAATTTAATTTCTGTGTTTTGTAAGTGGTACCCAATGTTATGTTAGTCTCACCTACTACACTTATTAGCAGGAAATGAATCGAGGTCCTCGTGGTCATCAGATTTGAGGCAAGTGAGCCCTCATTTCGAGGTGGGACCTTTTATTTAATTTGTTGTCGTATGTAGAGATGTGGTGAGATACCACTATGAGAGATGTAGCACTATTATTTAATTTTCACGTCGACAACGTTAATTGTTAATCTTTAAAAGAACTTTTCAGTGATGAATGTATGTTGTACTGTAAAAGAGTTGGTCAAGTTTGATCATAAGAATCAAGATTATAACTTGTATAAAATACATGTGTTAAATTATGAATTTATATTGTGATGCATAAGGAGATCTCCCAATCATGATGATGTTGGTTTTTTTAAGATTTCGCCGTGTTATTTGTTTAGAGATGATAACACGCAAGGACTGAAATAATGCACCAAATATTGTAGATAAGATATGTGTGTGACAATGAATCATAAGAGTTTATTTTTGGACAAATAGTCATGTATCGGCTTCTTAATTACATCTATGCGTATACTTCCTCTGTTTTTTTCGAAATGTTACATCAATTAGACGAGTTAAGTCCGAAATCAGGACCTCACAATTTTTTTGGTCCAAATCAGGACATCAGTCCAATTGGACGTTAAATAGCTAACAACGTTGGATGAGCTGGCAGCGGAAAGGACCTATACTTCACCTTTTTCAGCCAAAATTGACACTGACCTTTTCTTCTTCCTCTCACCTTGAATTGTTTTCCTCTCTCCTCTCTCCTCCCTCCGCCATTGCTTCACCTTCAAATCAGAAACGCTATCCCACCAAAATAATCGAATTGATTCTCCTCTAATTAATCATCTAATGGCTTGATAATTTAAAAGATTCATCACAAGTTGTGAAATTCCCTCTGACAAAAGAAGTCACCGACAAAATGCAAGATCTCCGACAGCCACCTCTAAAAATCAGTAAGCATCTTCCTCCTCGGCCGTCTCATCGCTGCCGCAAGCACCATATTTTGTCACCGTCAAACACTTCGGCTGTTTGAGGATAAAGTTGTGATCTTTGTTACGCCGATGTTTGTGATTTTGTGTAATTTTTTTTGGATTTTGAATGAATTAAGACAATCGGTCGGTTCGGGATTGTTTTAAGTCGGATTAAATTAGGCTGGTTTGAGGTTGAATTTTGGATGAAGATGGATTGTTGGTCGGATCATTGAGGATGGAGGATAGAGGAGAGAGAAAAATAAATTAAGGTGAGAGTGAGACTGAGGGAGAGTGAAGCTGTCGGTGTCAATTTAGCTGGAAAGGCAAAGTAAAGGTCCTCCTTTTCGCCACGTCATCACTCTAACGTCCAATTGAAATGAGGTCCTGATTTCAACCAAAATAGTTGAGAGGTCCTGATTTCAGCAAAAGTGGAGAGTTGAGGTCCTAATTTCGGCCTCAACTCCAATTAGACATTGGTCTTATATGTTTTTGAAAGTTTCCAATAGTTACGTAAGCAAGCTTGTTATTGTCACTAATGCAGCATAATGGGGTCTGCACGTAGAGTAATGTGCTGGCTGAAGGAGCCACGCATCTTTATTGGCAGATGTAACTAGTCAAGGTGATGTGGTGAATGACATAAGACATGTTTAGTAAGATTACAGATCCAATCTTTACTGCCTTGTCTCCTCGATTTGACCATTTCTGGAAGACTCTGAATTTTGGGTCCCCATATATTAACAATCCGTTTCGACTGTTCCACGCTCATATCAGTCTATCGTGGCAATATCACCAAATTTTGGGACCCAAAATAGTGCCTCCTTCTCGACCTCAACAGCATCTTTGAGATCACAACTCATCATTTTTGCATTGATGAATTGGTCCACTGCTTGAGGTATCATCACTATTTGACACTTGTTGACCATGGCTTCGGACAACGAACCTGCTCCGCAATGTGTTACGTAACCTGTTATTTCTTTTATTGATTATCCGTGAAGAACTCCCTCCGTCCGAGTCTAAACACGGCATACTCAAAAATTACACAGTAAGTTATATATGAGGCTTAATAAAAATTCTTTGTAATTATTTTGTAACTCTAATTAACCGTTTAGCGTGTGCACTCTCTTTCGTAAGGGTGCGTTTTTGTTGTGAGGTGTTTAAACTCGGACGGAGGGAGGTATAATAGTTCGTCCGTCCAAGGATGTGGGATGACTTGTTTTATCAAAGAAACATTAACTCTTGCAAATTTTGAACTAGACTATCAATGTAAGACTCCTCAAGGCCATCCTTCAACAAGAACTCCCTCCACTTAGCATGGTTGGTCCTAACCTCTCTTCCGACCTCACTCTCCACATCCATCACCACCTCGACCGCCTTTTCGACAGCCTCCCGTCTAATGAACCCGCCATCCTCGTCGCTCTTCTCGACCTCAAACCCGACCCTCAACTCCAAGGCCAACACTCGAGCATGGAGAAATTGGTCCATTTGTTGGGGCATCAGTACTAGCTGACACTCACTAACCATACCTTCTGATAGCGAACCTGACCCACAATGCGTCACAAAGCATCCGACTGAAGAATGCTGCAAGACGAGCTGTTGTTGCACCCAACCCCCATGCACCATTCCCCGGCCTTTTGTTCTCTCCGCGAAACCTTTTGGCAACGCCGATTCTATTGTTTTATAGTCTGCCGGAGGCGCTAGCGCCGCCAAAAATGGCCTACCTGAAAAGAAATGAATCACAATTTTCATAGCCTGGACAAAAAAAAAACCAACACAATAAAATGCAAAATTTATCATGCAACAGTCATTGATATACACTAATTAACTGTAACTAATTACTGAAACTTATCACAAACTTTTAGATTATGGTTGCCATGAAACTGATTATAGGACATTTTGTAATGTACGTGTATCGGTGACAAATATTGGACCATTAGCGGCCTTTTGAACACAAAACTTACCGATCGAGAGAGTTTATATGTACTACTAGTTCAAATTAGATCGAGTACCTGTAAGCTCGAGTCCTAGAAGAAGCTCTTGAAACTGGTCGATTTGTAAGAAACATTCACTCCCAAGAGCACAAAAAACCACACTTCGATGACTAAAACCACTCAACCAACCATCGAAGAAGTCATCTAATTTCGAAGAAGGTGGTTCAGGAACAACTGCACCAACTAACAAGACTGGCTTACCATAGTTTTTCTCAACAAATTCACAATAATGCCCTTCTAACTCCCTACAACTCTTAAACATGATCGCATCACATTGTTCGATCACGATGTCGTGCTTTCGCAAGAACGGTACTCCATCTTTCCCAACTCGACGCATAAATATATCCAATACGGCCTTAGACTCATGCTCATATAGCTTAATGTTAGTGGATGGAAACCCCGGTGGGGGCTCGACAAACTCGGTCCCCGTGTAGTGGTCGTCCGGGGAAAGGCCCCTTGCATTTAAGCTACAAAAAGCGTACATAGCAAGATTCTGTGTTGCGAAATATACGGACTTCGACCCGTGTTTATGGGCTAGCCTAGGTAGCCACTCGGCTGGTGTCTCTAAGATAACAATGTCTGGCTTAAGGTGAGCCAAATGCATATCGATGACGCCTTGGGTAAGGTCCATGGCGTCCACGAGCTTGGCCCGGGCTGAGGACGGAATGTCGTTGGTCGTCTCGGCCCCGGGAGGCAGCCCGTCGTCAGGTGGGATAGTGATGGGGATAAAGGTGATGAGGGCTGGGTGGCGGTTGTGAGAGGCTACCTTGGGCTGGGTTTTAGTTGGGATGAATAGTGAAATTTTGTGACCTAATTTGGCAAGTTTGTTGGCTAAGTGAAGGAAGGGAGTGATGTGGCCAATCGCTAGCCACGGGTACATTGCGATGTGTATAGGCTTCATGTCTTTGTTGTGTGGCAACATATTTGAAATTTGATTATTTGATTGATTTCAGTTAGAATGATCGAACGAGAGAAGGTCCATATATATAAGATGTGTAATTTTCGGCCGTATGATAAAGATAGATGAAGCTTGTGGTTCAATCATTCCTCGTTCATTATAGTAGTTGAGCTAAAATCTAGTTGGGAGGTAGATGTAGCTTGTGGTTAACTTCCCCTTCTCGATAGTTCAAGGACTTTTGGGTATTCAAGTTTTCATGATCTATATTAATTGTGAAAGTGTATATGGTCCTTTATGTTTTGGCAAAAAGTGTCTTATGGACGGACAAAAAGATATCTGTGACACGTAAACTATTATTTCGACACTATAGCCAAAAATGTTATTAGAGTAACATGCTTGAGTTGAAGTCACTCAATTGCAATTGAATTTGCCATGAAGATTCAGGCATAAAAGTTTGCTAGGAAGGAAAGAGACGAACATGTTTTATATATACTTTTATTGTTGAGAGCTAAAACGCTACGAGAAAAAGACCCTTTTGCGACCAACGGTTAACAGCAAGACAACAATGATAAACTTCACCCTAGAAACTCGTTGAGACACTAAACAAAACCTTGTAATGTAAGACTCGACTGACAAGTCCCTCCATTTAGTACGGTTGGTCCTTGGTGGTAGGCCGTCAACGACTCAATGGGTGCTATGGTGATGGAAATGAACGTTATTAGGTCCGGATGGTGGCTTTGAGAGGCCAATTTGTGGTGGTTTAGCACGAGGAGAAACGAGATTGTGTGGCCTCTTTCGGCCAGAGTGTTGGCCAAGTGAAGATATGAGGTGAGATGTCTCATACTCCCATGGCGAACCAGGGGTACATAGCTATGTGCAAAGGCCGGTCTTCTATGCTACACATTTTCATCAAATTTGACTACATGTTCTTTCATTATTTTAGTCGCTAATTAGTCTCAGAGAGGCAGAGGAATCAGTCAAGAAAGCTTGAAGACAGAGCACACTGTCAGTGTGTAACATTTGGATGGTGGACTCTGGAGAATACCTGCAATTAGCATGTCATTCACTCATGCGAATATGTCGAATGCGTAACCATTAAATTTCAACTCATTCAATTCCTGATTCCGCGACTGCAGGGCATCATCCACTGCGTAACAATTACTCGGTTGAGCTTGGCCTGTGGGCTGAGACTCGGAATCCAGTCTGGAAATGACGAACAATTTCACAAATAATCAACGACACATAGTACTCTTCAAGTGAATAGAGAGGCAGAAGCATACTGATCTAATACAATGACCTTAAATCTTAATCAACAAGTTTCAGCCTCAAATGACGGTTCAACATCACATACCAACAGTAAAACGCCATGCTAAAAACAAGATAACAGAAACATGAGAATAATGTTCAACATTTTAACTATCTTTATTCATATGTATTAGGTAGTAGCCGCTAAGGCAGCCTCAATCCAGTCCTCTATGAAACACCGAGCAGTTTCTTTATGTCCTTCTGCAAAATAAGATAAACAAAGAATCATTATTTGTTAATACCTTCTTATGAACAAGAAATCATCAGCAGTTGATTTTTGAATCACGGTGGCTGAGTTTTTTAGTTCAGCCGAGTTTTACCTCAATGCTGGCTGGAGAAGTAGTTGGAGCATAACGATCAACAACATTTCCCTCTTTGTCAACAAGGAACTTGGTGAAATTCCACTTGATTCCGTCTCCGAAAAGACCACCTTTGCTGGATTTCAAAAACTTATAGATCGGTGCAGCATTACTACCATTCACATCAACCTGCAGACGAAGGGAACAACACCTTAACCAAAATTGATGAGTTATGGGTTCATGAACCAGCCAACCAGCAGATTCTTATATTAACTGGCACTGCTCCCACATATTGGTCTTCAAAAAAAAAAAAAAAAAAAAGGGTCCCTGGCCAAAACAGAAACTTCAGATAGAAGTTGGCTAATCTAATTTTTGGGTATTTTTGTGGCCGCATGGTGACAACTGAAGAATAGACATTTTCAAAAGGACTTAGGGTGTGTTTGGCCAAGCTCCTGAAGTGTTTCTGGACTGTTTTTGGGTCCTAGAAACTGGAAACTGGCCAAACACACAAAACTGAGAAACTGTTTCTGGATTCTGATAAGCACTTTCAGTGTAAATTTGTGCCTCAGAAGTAGAAGCTCCTCCTCCAGAAACTGTTTCTCAAAAACTGTTCCTGAGAAGTAGTTCTGGAGAAGTTGGAGCTTGGCCAAACAGGCCCTTAGTTTTAAATCACAAAACCCAACATTTTAAACATAATAAAAGGATAATAGAACAATCGAGTAACAATCCGTATACGAAAATCACCTCACAAGCATCATGATTCAGGACTAGGAAAATGTGAATGAAAACAGAGGACACACGGTCTGTAGTCCACATTCAACAATTAGTCAAAGCTCCCTACATTGGATTATTACTCAGTCTAAATCATGTTACAATGTCAAATTGTTCTTATTAAGTTATCATAACTACAATTATTCATATGAATCACTAATTGTACTCAAATTTGGAATGGAGAGAGTACCTTATCAAAGATGGGAAACTCAGCCTTGAAACGAGTGCAAGCAAACTCCACAATCTGCTCATTGTCCCCTGGCTCTTGGCTGCCAAATTGGTTGCAAGGAAAAGCCAAAACCTCAAATCCTGCAATTACAGATACTCGTAAGTTTACACACCGATAAAATTTGATATTTCTGCCAAAAGACATGAAGTAACAGAACTCGACTGTGAACAGAAAGGAGCCACTAATTACCTTGATCCTTGTACTTGTCATACAGTTTAGTCAACTCCGGGTAGTTTGAGTTGGTGAGACCACTGCATACAAAAACAGAGAAAAGGAACTGGTCATTACGAAGCAGTGAAGCATATGCTAATTAACGACAACGGCAGGTGAGGCCTAAACGAATAAAGGGAAAAAGCCATCAGAATTTCACAAAATACTTAGTGTTGGCCATGCCATACCATTGTGAGGCAACATTAACAATCAGCAACACTTTCCCTTTGTAAGTGCTAAGATCAACCTCATCTCCACGGGCACCCTGTAAACGTAACATTAGAACCAAAGAATTAACAGATCTGCCTGAAGCATCACATCAAAATTTCAATTCACTAATGAAAAGACTGAAAGCATGAAGCTTTAAGTATCAAAGCTCAACCCTTCAAAACAGTACATATGAAAACTCACGAAGTATATTAACGGATCCTCCATTAGCAAACATTCTTCTTAGTTGCTCGGGGTATTCATTCGACTAACAGAGGTGCCCGATTATATAAATGAAATTGACAAATGAGCTAACTGCATATTAACCAAGACAGGATCCAGTAACACCAGGCACATACACCAGGTACTGCTACTAAGCCATTCTTCTTAATTGATATCAGTATCAACTACACCGGCAAAACCACACACTTGAGGGCAGCCCGGTGCACATTGGTGTCTCCACAAAGCGAGGGTCCGGGAAAGGGTCCCACCACAAGGGTGTCTGGCAACCTTCCCTTGTCATTTTTTGGACAAGAGGCTGCTCCCATCACACACTAACTCAACAACTCAGCTACTCTTAACTATCTTATCCAATTTGCTAGTCTAACAACTGTTTGAGGCCATCCACCCGTCAACAAATCGCCATAAATAAAAACCAACAACAACAACAACAACGCCGTAGTCCAATATTAATATGAGGTCGACTAACATGAAACGTCATTGAGAAGCCATTAAATAACTCCCCATACCGAAAACTCTTTTAAATAACAAGGAATTAAGCATTCTTAAACCTTTGTCAAAAAAGGTAAACCTTGATTACATAATATTTTGGGGGAAAACAACATATAAAAACAAGAACAAAGCAAAAAGGTGGCAACTTTATACACTAAATCCGATAATACTCCAAGTTTATACTTTCCATCACTACTCAAACTCGATTCCTAAAAACCCCAAATCAATTAAATTCCCCTAAATAAAACTTCATCAATACTAAACCTTGTTCAAAACAGTCCAATCCAATTAAAAGATAAACCAGTCTATATATAACATAGAAATTGAATATACATACACATTAATAAACAAAAATTAATTCAACCAATCGATCATATAAAACAAGGGCAAACTGATAAAGCTAAATTGGTAGCGTAAATTGGAAGCTAAAGAACAAACCTTGACAACAAAGTCATGGATGGATTTAGGCTGAGGGGTGGACTGACTTGCCATTGAATGTTCTCCCCTAAAAAATTGGAAACTTTGATTTTGATTTTGATTTTGGTACCCAGAAATCGAATTAACCAAATTAATGGAAGATCTGAACTGGGTATTCTTCGGAATTGAATATAATCGATTTTGCAAAGCAATTGAAGATGATGATATAATTCGGAGGAGAGAGAAAGTTGTTGTAGAAATTGAAGAACGAAGCATGGAAATGTGAATGGGATTATCCGAATTTAAAACGGGTGGTTGATATTTATAGAAAGTTTTCCCCTGTTTTGATTGTGACAGGTCTACAAAAATGTTATTTTAAGAAAGTTGTGTTTATTCTGGGTACAGTGTGAACAGAGGAAGATGATTGAGATCATTTTGTGATGACCGATGAGGAAGGTGTATCCGTGTATGCATGTGAGAGTTCAAACTCTTTGGGCCGCATATTCTAATGTTCACACCAGGCTTTGTGCTTGTATCTTGTATGTGAAGTTTGAGTCGTTGTGTTTAATTGTACTCGGTATGAATCAACTTTAAAAACGATCAAATTGAGTTTGAAAAACTATTGGTATACTGGTATACGATGAGTCGATAACTGTAAACGAAATAGGTGTAATTGTTGGTGCTAATTAGCTTGAATATGAGTAGTCAGTCGATTCATATTATTCAGATTCAAATAAATTAGTTATGTCATATCACAAAATTATAGCATGACGATTTTAAACCAGGTCAAATTGGAGAAGCCTGTCTAATTTTGAGGGTCATGGAATTGAACAATCTAAGATAGTTACGCCAACTCAAATTAAGAGCCATAATATGAACGAATCCATTGTTACGTGTGATTTTTTCTAGTAAATTTGAATCTATTATGTTTTGTTAAGTACTGGAACATTTCCAAACCAACATAGGAATGTCCAATTTCTTTCTAATTGACAAATGAAATGATTTCTGACACTCAATTTTATGCTTTCTAGAAATGGTCCAGAATTTGGCACGCAATAGAAGACACTATTTTGTTTTCTAATGCCGTTGACTTTGACTAAGACTACGATGGAGTACTCATTGTACAAATAATATGCTATGGAAGGAACAGAGCTCCCTATAGTCGATACTTCTTGACCACTATCTCAACTAAAAGCGTAATAAACTAATGATCGAGACTTGATCAATGATTTTATAACTTCATATTAGTGAATAGTGATCATCCTCGCAAAAAATGTAGAAACTATAACCAAATTCAATACACAATACTAAAGATGAATCATATACACTAACAAAAAAATTGGATGATGAACAAAGACAAGAATCATGTAAATGATTAGCAAATCCTAATCAAGGCAAGCTGCTAACTGCTTTTTCAAGCAAACTATCCACTGCTATAGAAACTGCATCTTCAAACTTGTCCAACTTTGCCTTAGAATCAGAATAAAGCAGCCTAGGCATCAACTCATCAATTATATACCTTCTCATTTCTAGCCTCTCTTTCAATGGAATCTTTACAAGAATGTCCACCACATTCACCTCCGACGACCTCACCGATTCATGCTCTATGTACACGGAATACTTGGTATGATCTTCTGGTAAATGCCATGGATACTGATAATGCGCGGTGAAGGGATCAAACACCACAGGAATGCAGCCAGCAACGAGGGAATCGAATAGCGATTTCCTCGTTGGACTGTCCCCTGGAGGCTGAAGACAAAACTCTGACTCTCTGAATAGCTTTATTACAGGAACAGGACTAAAACAGGCATTATTACTGCAGTCAAAGAACTTGCAGTTATCAGGCGCGCCTTTGCACTGCTCGATGAGGGCTGATCGAATGCTCTCTGGGGCCGTCCTCGAGGCACCTGCGAAGGTGATCAGATTCTTCCTGTGCACGCTACTCAATTCAGCTTGTAAATCCAGGATATCCCTATCCGAGGTGGGGTGAAAGTATGTTGGATGAGGGACGCCAACTTCATTGATGTCCCAAGGTTGTCGCTCGATGAGGAGCTTCGTGGGGTTGTTGAGCTCATCGAGCTCCAATAATCTAGTCCCCCATGTCCCATTTACTGACCTTCGAAAATCCCATGAGATTTTTCCTAGTACAAACACATGATCCAACCCGAAATTCCTCTTCCACGGCTTCTGCAACTCGAGCCACTGAACTATCTCGTTCGAGAGGGTGTCTTTCACATCGTTTGACACGTCCTTGAAATGCCATCTTAAGATGTCTAGACCGCCGTAGAAAGGTACATAGAAAAGCTTAGCCTCATCGACATTGTGAACCCTGCAGGGGTGGTTCAGAATGTGGGAATGGAAAATCGGCTCTAAGGCGTACTGATGGGTGTTGTACCACCCTTCGCCTAGCTCCGAGAGAGGCTCACCCATCGCGTCATTGCTCAAATACTTGCAAAATTCTCGCGTAACGATTACTTCAGAGCACTTGGCTAAGAGATCCTTGTTGAACTTTGCAGGCAAATCGTACACATATATACCTCTGCCTTCACAATAATTATCCGATTTCCTTAGAGCTGATTTCGGAATGTAAGTACGTAGAATTGCGAGTTGCCCTTCCGCGTCTCTTCTCCCACTCATGATCTGCTCTGCCTTCTCCTTATCAACCCCTGTCAAGTTCGGATTTGTAAACGGAGATGACTTATTCGTCGTCGAAAGAGATGAATCCAATACGACCTTTGTGTTAAGTTGATTAATTTCTGTACTAAGTCTGCTTATAGGAAACTCAGTATCGATGCTTTCCCGGGAAATTCCACGAGAAGGCGAAGAGTAGGAGTCTATTTGGTCGACATTGGGGTTTTCTTGCGAGTTAGAATACGCGAATTTGGTAATGTCAGGGTCTGATGAAGGATTTT
This sequence comes from Spergularia azorica, assembly GCA_038382645.1. Taxonomy (NCBI): domain Eukaryota; kingdom Viridiplantae; phylum Streptophyta; class Magnoliopsida; order Caryophyllales; family Caryophyllaceae; genus Spergularia; species Spergularia azorica. Next base: position 40,166 of record JBBYHQ010221613.1, read on the forward strand.
CCGTAACAATAGCATATTTCGAGCTATTGTTGATGGCAGGAAGTGGAATATTACTGTTGGTTGCAGGCTGAGCGCCAGCAGACAAGCAGTAACGGTTGCTAAATTTCCGAGACGTCACACAAACGTGAACAATCGAACCAGAAAGAAGGGTGGTCGAAGATGACCAGAGGAAGATGAGTAAGAGGAGAAATACAGCTATAGGAATTTTATTGAGTAGTTTACACAGGCATGAATCAAAGAAGCCTGTAGTTTCCTGCTTCTTCGAGTCTGCCATTAATTATTTCTCGAGTTTATGTGTGATCGATGTTTAATTTACCATCTTCTTCTTCCTCGTCATCCTGTAGTTTATGTATGTGAAGACTACAATGCTAAATCTTCAAGTACAAGCCTGCTCCTTGAAAAATGGAGGTCACGTTTGATTAGATACGTTGAAAATCTTACAAGCGTGCACGTTTTACAGCTACTTATACATTAGAATAAACTTGTCAGCTCTGTAGACCAAAACTTGAGAGATTATATCATCATATAATAATAAAATGCAAGTATGTGGGATTCATTAAAAAGATTACCAAAATCGGCTTATAATGATTGATGATGGAGTAATCATACATGACGATTTGACCAACACTTATCATCCTGTTAATTAATGTTAAAGACTTCAATTATCACCGGATCTTGTCGTTCAACCTTCAATTTTACTCATACAAGACGTTTTCTGGTTGTATGACAATACCACAACTCCACAAGTAACTATCATGATCTATATTTGGCTTTCAATATTGCAAATCTTAATTATGTACTCTCTCCGTCCCACGGCATTTCTCAAGTATATAGATAAGGAGGGGCAATTATATTACTTGGCACCCCTCGTCCATCTACAGCCTTTTTTGGGCTCATATCTCCCTTGAGAAACGAAATTTGTGGCATGTATATCTATACTATATGCTTTGTTCATTCTAAGCTTTAATTATGTACTGGATGTGTTTCTTTCGGTTCTTTGCATTTAGTTTTTTTTTTCGAAAAGAAGAAAATTCATTCATAATAATTAGCCATACGGCATCTACAACAAGTGCTTAAATTATCAAAATACAACGCTAACATCAAATTCAACCCAAACCTCCAAAAAACTGTGATCAATACTGCTGCTTCATGATACACCTTGACGCGAGGGGGCCTATTGATCTCTTGTAGTTCGTCGAAGGATGAGCAGATCCGCTAGCCAGTAGAAGAGAATTCATCATCCATCTAAACGCCATGGCAAAATTAATGAACATCAGATTCTTCTAAGTCTCGCAATCTCAGTACAAACCACCTATATGGTGGTAGAGAAATCCTCTCGAGGAGGCAGAAACGAGTTATTATTAATAATAACTAGTGATAGGTAATTAATTTGGGTGTAGATATTAGAAATTTGGGGCTTACCACCATCTAATTGATGGGTGGTAGCCCCTAGATTGAGATTTAGACTCTAGGGTTTTTTTTTATGTTGATGTTTACTTGGTTTTAATGTTTCTTGTAAATGTGGAATTTACCTGGTTTTTTATTGTTCTTTGCATTTAGTTTGATTACTTTGATATATAAACCGAACATAATGAACTCATGAAATAATGCCGAGAGTATTCATTAACTAGAAGTTCTTGGTGGTAACGGATAAGCCAAAGATTTACATAATCAAAGAGTTTTTGATCGATTTTATTAACCGAAGTTGACTTTGGTGATACAAAGTGATTGAGAAAGCTGGTCTAGCCATATGGTCTAATCCAGTATTCAGAAGATTTCATGAGGTTGCACCATATCGTATGGAAATTCGTAATCACGTAACTTGAAGTTTAGTCAATACGGAGTAAGCACTAATTAGAACAAAGACCGTAAACAAAATGGTCTGACCAATTTTTTTTTGATGGTCTGACCAAATTTTTTTTTTTGATGGTCTGACCATTTTAATCACTAGTTTAATTACAGTTGCTCATTTAATTTAATGAATCTCGCTGAGCAACTCCACTGTTTTTTGCCCACTTCTTACTTGAGGTTAACTCTATAAGGTTGAGCATCAACTATGGTACAAATGTGAAAACGCAAGCAAAAGAAACGCTAATAAATAATGAAAAGTGCAACAATAAATTTGAAAGAAGTTTACAAATTTTACGTAAGTCGCTTCCGGGTTGAGAGGCTAAAGCAACGTTTTTAAAAATTGCTCGGATGTACCTTCTCTATTGCTTTATTTATTGGACGATTCGCCAAACCAAGTCACATAACATACCGGCTAACATGCTAAACTTAGCCCTATGGGGAGATGGTATTGAGCCTAGAAGAGGAATAGACTACGTTAGACTCAAAAAATACGATAATTTTGCCAAGCCATTTTTTACTCATGCCAAGCCAAAAATATATCCGTTACAATGTTACATACATAAGATTCGATGAAATGACTTGATTGCTTTCGGCAAAAAAAAAAAAAAAAAGATCATTGCCTTTCATGGGCTTTGAGTCTTCGACTCTTGTGGAAGTATTCAACTCCTCTTGAGAATTTCATGACATTGGACCTGCTACTTATAATTTAAGGCCCATTAACATAACTATATCTCCACCTATGAAGATGACAATCTTTTTACTACGCTTTCAATCAAACTATTGACAGCTACGGAAAATGCGTCGTCAAATATTTCTAACTTTGCCTTAGGATCAGAGTAAACCAACCTAGGCATCAACTCATCGATTATATACCTTCTCATTTCTTGCCTCGTTTTCGAAGAGATTTTCGTAAGGATCTCCATCACATTCACCTCGGACGACCTTATTGCTTCTCGGTCTATAAACACGGAATATTTCGTGTGATCCTCGGGTAAATGCCATGGATACTGATAATATGCGGTGAGAGGACTGAACAACACAGGAATGCAGCCAGCAACGAGGGAATCGAAGACCGATTTCCTCGTTGGACTGTCCCCTGTAGGCTGAAGACAAAACTCTGACTTTGTGAATAGCTTAATTAATGGAACAGGGCTAACGCAAGCATGGTTACTGCAATCAAAGAACTTGCAGTTTTCGGGCTGGGCTTTGCACTGTTCGATGAGGATTGATCGAATGCTCCTTGGGTCGTTCCGCGGGGCTCCTGCGAAGCTGATGAGGTGCTCTCGATGCATATCCTTGAGCTGAGCTTGCCATGCCATGATATCATCGTCCGATTTGGGGTGGAAGTGGGTTGGATGAGGGACACCTACGTCGTTCATGTGCCAAGGCTCTCGTTCGATGAGCAATTTCAGAGGGTTCTTGAGCTCATCGAACTCCAATAACCTAGACCCGGCTGTCCCATTTACTGACCTTCGGAAATCCCAAGAGATTTTACCTAGTACAAAGACATGATCCAACCCTGAATTCCTCTTCCACGGCTTCTGCAGCTCGAGCCACTCGATTATCTGATGCGAAAGCGTGTCTCGAACATCGTTCGAGACGTCCCTCAAGTACCATTGTATGACATCATGACCTCCAAAATAAGGCACATAAAAGAGCTTGGCATCCTCCGCATTGTGAACCCTACATCGATGGTTCAGAAAATGAGAGTGGAAAATCGGCTCTAAGGTGTACTGATGGGTGTTGTACCAGCCTTCTCCTAGCTCCGGGAGTGGCGCACCCATTCCGTAATTGCTCAAGAATTCGCAATAGTCTAGCCATGCAGCCATTCCAGAGCAATTGGCTAACAAATCTTTGTTGAACTTTGCAGGTAGGTCATACACATATATCCCTCTTCCATTACAGTTTGAGGGCCTTGATTTCGCGGTATAGGACCGTAGAACTGCCATCTGCGCTTCAATGGTTGGGTCTTTCGGGTAATTTTGCAACTCAGGAGAATCGGAGGAAGCGACTTTAGGACTATCCGGGGCTGATGTAGGACTTTTAGGTTTAGAAACACGAGTTTTTTTACTGAAATCGACACTAATGTTTGTATCAGTTGAAGGGACAAGTGGAGTATTAAGACTATTGACCACTTTGGAGTCATGGTTGATTACAGAATCGGAGAGAATCGTGGTTGTCGAAGACGACCACACGAAGATGAGGATGAGAAGAAGGAAAGCAGCAGGGATCTTCCATCTTTGTACAAGCTTAATGGCCGCCATTTTTCGAGTATTATTGATGTACGCCATCTTTAGTCTTTACTAACCTTCAACTTCAAGCTTAATCTTTGAGATATAGACTGCGAGTTTGATATGCCATCACTTAGCTAGTAGCCTGCACGTTTGTATGTATACCTGATCGAATTTATATATGCAGCATGAAGCTACTCAGCCTATTTATTTATACAAATTGATGTAAGAAAATGCTTCTTTTACAGCTGGTTCTGCTGTGCCCGAAAGAAATAGTAATGATAATGATATGATAATTATCAGGAATAAATAATTGGTCAGCTAACTTAAGCTTATTTTTTCCCTTGATAAATGCTAAGTGATAATTATTGATCGATAAGTTATCATGCACTAGTGTCATGGTGAAAGCTGGCCACGATGCATAATGTATTCCTGATGATTTCTAATTCTTTAAACTTTGGGTCTGAAAGCTTCTTGCTAGTCCATGGAATATGATAGACCTCCAACTTTTAGGGAAAAAGATATGGTTGATGCTAACATGATAATGAATGTTTGATTTGTGTGAAGATATGGCATAACGTGTATTAGGGAAAACGATCATTGTTAAGGGAGTATTAGACTTATGGTAGTTACATTGTAGGATCTTAAGATTTTCATGAGAGGAATACACTACGAACTGAAATGACCTAGAGTGTAGGGGAGGAGTAGACTACGCTAGAATAAAAACATAGTAATTATATTGCGAAGCCATTACTCATGGTAAATTGGTAAGGTAAATATATGGATCGAGATGAAATAAAACAGCTTGCCTTTATATATGTACATGGGCAATACTTTTTGGCAAAATCATCACCCAGACGTATAAGAAATATGTTGTGTTTGTTGACCCCTTCTTCTTCGCCTTCAAAGGGATTTGGACTCTTGAAATTCCACTCCTCTAATTTCACTTTGGTTATTTGAGAATTTCATAGGCTTAAAGTATCTTTATTGATGAGGCTCACTTTGAGTTTCAAATACAATTTATATCCGCATAGTGTTTGAGTTTTGAGATTCATTTGAGATCATATACGGAATACATCATTTGTAAGACTTTCACAAAGGTCTCTTTGATAAATTAGGACCTTTTTAATGATTAAATATTATAAATTACTACGTACAGATCTATTTTTTTTTAAATATAAGGTCTCATTGAGAATGAGACGGTTTCTAAAGATATAGACAATCTGTTAAAACGAGGCCGTAATATTTGTATCTCCTCTTTGCGACCCATGATAAGACCCTCTAATGGATCGGAGATGGTCTTAGATATAAATTTGATGTAAATTTGTTTAGTGACAATATTAATGAATTTACTTTCTATTTTACAATTCTGAAGTTCCTATTCACGGGAAGCTGCTAAAGCTTTTTCAAGCAGACTATCCATGGATATGGAAAATGCACCTTGAAATTTCTCCAATTTTGCCTTAGGATCGGAGTAAACAAGCCTAGGCATTAACTCGTCAATTATATACCTCCTCATTTCTAGCCTCTCTTTCAATGGAATTTTCGCAAGGATATCCACCACATTCACCTCTGACAACCTCACCGATTCTTTATCTATAAACACGGAATACTTTGTATAATCCTCGGGTAAATGCCATGGATACTGATAATGTGCGGTACGAGGATCGAACACCACAGGAATGCAGCCAGCCACGAGGGAATCGAAGAACGATTTCCTCGTTGGACTGTCGCCTAGAGGCTGAAGACAGAACTCTGACTCTTTGAAGAGCTTAATTACAGGAACAGGGCTAAGGCAAGCATGGTTACTACAATCAAAGAACTTGCAATGATCAGACGCGGCTTTACACTGCTCGATGAGGATTGATCGAATGCTGGTTGGGTCCGCCCTCGAGGCACCTGAGAAGGTGATCAGATTCTTCCTCTGTACACTTCTCGATTCAGCCTGCAAGGCCAGAATGTCCTCGTCCGAGGTGGGGTGAAAGTAGGTTGGATGAGGAACACCAACTTCCCTGATACGCCAAGGTTGTCGCTCGATGAGGAGCTTCATGGGGTTGTTGAGCTCATCCAACTCCAATAGTCTATTCCCCCATTTCATGTTTCCTTCCCTTCGAAAATCCCATGTGACTTTTCCTATTACAAACACATGGTCTGACCCCGAATTCCTCTTCCACGGCTCTTGCAATTTAAGCCATTCGACTATCTCATTCGATAGAGCGTCCTTCACATCGTTAGGGATTTTCTTAAAATGCCATCTTAAGATGTCTAGACCACCATAATACGGTACATAAAATAACTTGGCATCGTCGACATTGTGAACCCTGCAGGGGTGGTTCAGAATGTGGGAGTGGTAAATCGGCTCTAAGGCGTACTGATGGGTGTTATACCACCCTTTGCCTAGCTCCGAAAGAGGCTCACCCATCGCGTCATTGCTCATGTACTTGCAAAAGTGTGGCGAAACGATCACTTCAGAGCAATTTGCTAACAGATCTTTGTTGAACTTTGCAGGCAGCTCGTACACATAAATGCCTCTCCCGTCACAATAATTCGATTGCCTTGGTAATGATTTTGGAGCGTAAGTCCGTAGTTTTGCCATTTGACTTTCCACTTCTATTCTGCCTTTCAAGAGGTCCGGGTCAACCCTATTCGGATCCAAAAAAGGATAAGAGTTATTCGTCGAAATTGTTGAAGTGAAGACCTTTGTATTTTCATCATCTGGAAATTGACTAATTTCTGGACTATTTCTGCTTATAGGAAGGTCTATAGCTATGCTTTCTCTAGAAATTCCCGGGGGAGGCGAAGAATTGGAATCTATTTGGTCGACACTGGGGTTTTCTTGCGAGTTAGAATAAGCGAATTTGGCAATGTCAAGGTCAGATGAAGCATTCTCTGTAACTAGAGAGACTTTCGAGCTATTGTTGATGGGAGAAAGCGGAATTGTGTAGTTGATTGCAGATGCACAAAAGAGGTTTTTAAACTTTCGCGAAGTCACGCAAACGTGAACAAAAGAACCAGAGAAAATGGTGGTCGAAGATGACCAGAGTAAGACGAGTAAGAAGAAAAAAACAGCAATTGGAAATTTGTTGAGGTGTTTACGAATGCATGAATCAAAGATGCCTGAATAATCTTGCTTCTTTGAGTTTGACATTTTCGAGGATACGTGTTGTCGATGTTTACCATCTTCTTCTACATCATCCGACAGCGGTTTATTTATGTGCAGATTACAATCGTAAATCTTCAAGAACAAGCCTGCTCGTTGAAATATGGAGGGCACGTTTGCATTTGCTAGATACGTTCGAAATCTTACATGCTTTCACGTCTAACAACTGATTATACAAGGAGACGACATCGAAGGGAAGCTTGTCAGCTCTGTAGACCAAGACTTGAAGAGAAGAGATAATCATCATAATAATGAAATGCAAGTATGTGAAGATTAACAATAATTGGCTAATAATGATGGAGTAATCATGTTGTTTATATAGTTAATAAATCAAGTATATTACCGAATCTGGTCTCTCAACCTCTCATTATTCTACTCATCGGCTGAGACTTTCTTTTCTTCAGCTCATTGTGTAAGACAATGCCACAACTCCACAAGTAACTATCATGATCTATTTGGCATGCGATTATTTGAAATGCAACTCAGTATTTTGTTCAACTCATTATGTTGCAAATTGCGATTATTTATATACTTCGTCCGTTCCGTAAAGAATAGTTCTGACTTTAATTTAGTCGTCATGTATATATAGCACTTTCCAAGTCTATATATATACAAGAAAGGGCAAAGATATTATTTGGTATTCCATAGCTTGTTCACTCTCATTTCTCAGCATATATATATATGAATACTAAACTAGAAGTACTCGGATCGATGGTAAGCTGACATTTTTCTCGGCTGATTTTTATACATGTATGTGTACGTTTTGATCCAGTTATAACTATATATCTGTTAGTTGTTAGAAAATAGCATTGGTGTACTGTCCATAAATTATGGATCAGAAAATAGTTGCAAACTATCTATCAAGCGGTATTTCGTTTAGAAATTATCACAAACCATGTACTTTATGCAAGTAGTTTTCGGGTTGGAATACTGAAGAAACACTCAGGAAATTGCGCGGATGTACCCTTTTCAGTTCTTTATTGCGAGGAGATCGCCAAACCAATTTACAAACCGTCTAAATTAAATCCTACGGAGTAATGCCCTAGAGCTTAGAGGACGGAGGAGTAGAGACTACGCTAAACTTAAGAAAACATAAAAGTAGCAAAGATAAATGTTGTGTTTGTCGATGGTACCTTTTTTCGATTGTTCCAACTTATTATGGTCTTTGTTTCCATTAATCATTACTTCATTCTTCGATCATTGACTTTCATAGGCTTTGACTTTTGATTCCACCATTCGAAAGTTCACTCTGGGCTTTCGGGCCTTTCGTGGGCTTGGACTCCATAACC